>LPNX010278829.1:432233-503237 GCA_001517045.1 Pseudotsuga menziesii | reverse complement strand
TGTATGCGCGACTCTCCCTATTAGCATGTCGCGCATATGCGCGGGTGTCAAGTTCAGCAAGTCGCGCATAGATCTATGCGTGGGTTGTCCTTATACAAAGTCCCGCATGATGCGCGGGTTGCCTTACTACAGACCCGCGCATATCTCCCTCAAAATTAATTTTTAAAAGCACGCGTTAATGGAAGATTAGTTATCTTATTTATCTTAATCCCATTAACTGCTGCAACCTCCCTAACCTTCGAGAACTGCCTCATTTCACCTATATAAATAGAGGCCTTGGGGAGGGGTTTGATAGATATACTTGGAGAGCAAAGTTATGCTGGTGGATTTACTACAGAACCTTTGGAGCAGAGAAACTCAGTGTCCTTTGGTGACAGAGGAGTCCCTTGTTCAGGCATTGGGTTGTAACCTAAACTCCCTCTTTTATTGTTAATAAAGCAGATTACTTCTTCCATATTGTGTTTCATGTGTTGTAGTTTGGTAAAGATTTATACTTCATTATAATATGTGATTTACCTAACCTGCATCTTTATATATGAATCATATTGTATATTGGAAGAACCTTTTGTTAACAGGTTGAAGGAGGAATTATCCTGGAGATTATAAGAGTGGAGCAAAGAGGAAGGAATCAGCTTGGATCAACCTTCGTTTATTACAAGTAAGTTCCTGCTACTTCCCTATTTCCTATTTGTACTTTTATAATCAAACTGTCTGCAAGGTCTAGTATGTTGGTAACCCCCAGACCTAGGTTATTAGGTGAATTATCCATTACAACAGGGTGACACAAAGAATATGTTGCTGGGCAGATTGGATCTATGGTGGGAATATTGATAACCCATCCCACCACTAAAACACAAGCCCATTGGCTATATCACGGCATCTTATCTTAATTCTCAATACAAAATGATTTCAAGCCAATTAGTGTTTAGGCTGTTGAACTGTAAGCATTAACATTATCCCCTATCCACAATGTGAACCCTTATTATATATGCATTGTGATTTTATTGGTAGGTTGTGATAAAAGATGGTTAATCTCTATTGTATCTTAATAATTTGTTGGTTTTAGTCAGGAAAATGGATTCAGTTATTTGGTCCATAATTAACAGTTCTTCCCTTAAATCCTTACTCTAGTGGCACTTTGTCTTCCAATAGATTTAGGGATATAGGCACAACTTAATTATGATTACATCATTTGAGGATTATATTTCCTTTAAGTATATTTGGGCAACATGATTGGATTTAAAATCATGGTTATAAGCTCTACTGTCAAGTTGAACCAATTTCCATATTTTTATAATTTTCTAATGGTCAAGTTGTTCTTTTAGATGGTTGAGTATTGCGAAAACATATTTATTTGTTGTATATGGAAAGGGAAAATACCAACATTTCCTCCTTATAAGTTATCTAAATGTCATAACTGAAAATAAAGAATAATAAGGTTGTCACTTAGAAAGTTTAGGTAGGTTTTTAGTCAGTCAAAAGCAGGTATTGTGATCTAGTTTTGGTTGAACATACCTACAGTTACTATGTTTTTCTTGTGGAATATTTAAAAACATCTTCCATACTGATGAAACATTCATATATCTTATGTGCTTCATAGGATATGGCCTTTATACTATTTTTTTTTTAAACTTAAATAATTAAAAATAAAATCTATGCATACTGCATAAACCTATGTGGTAACAAAGTTAATCATTGTACTAGCAGAGAAAGGGGAAATGTAGTTGAATAGAATATTTATGGGTTTGAAATTTAGGATCAAATTTATAGAGGAAAATGTAGGATTTTTATAGTATCCATTAGAGGAAATTTCAACTCAAAATGGGCCTCATAAAAAAATTAATAAAATAATAGTTAAAATAATAAAATAATATTAATTAATTTTGGAGGAAGAAAAGAAAAAAACTACTTTTTTGTTTGTATTTTCGATTTATCTGCCCGATTTTTTACTCAAATTTTGATCGGTATAGCTCGTTGGATGCATAATTAAATTTTGCATCCAACGAGTACCCACTCGGCATACTTTTAATCGACCGTACTACCCCAAAAACAAGAAATACCTAAAAAAACGTGATGATTGTTACACCTAAATATCGTCATCAGCATGTTATGAGATCCTAAACCTCAGTGTTGCCCTCAATTCCAAATTGTGAAGTCAGAAAAATGGTCCAGACATGTTGGCCTGGGAAAGGGGCATAAGAAGGAACGTCGTGCGCGCAGCCAAAAAAAATGTGCCACGCACGTGATAGAAGCAAAGAAAGAGTGCAAAGGATGAAAAGGGCCTGTGAAGGCAGAATGGAGGAGTGTTTGACAAAGGAAAGGTAAGCGTGGACGTGCACAAGGGGAAAATGGCTGAAAAATGACAGATACAGACTCCAGATCATGGCCGTATAAGACAACATAAGCTTGCAGCTACGCACGTATGAGAAGATATTTGTAAGTCAGGCCAATAGTGCCTCATGTCAAGTCATGATCACCACAGCTATAACCAGAGGGGTGGATGATGGTGATGGATAACAGATGTCGGGATGTAGTTGGCCCTGCGTGGCCATGTAAATTAGTATAAATAGGAAGGATGCAATGGTTAGAGGGTTGGTCAGTCTTATTTCCTGCTTTTGAGTTTATTTGATTGAGTTCGTAGAGCAAGGTTGGTCAGTTAGTCTATAAGGATTTCATTGATCATTTTTTAGTGTTCAATGGTAGATTGTTATTCAATGGTAATCCATGGAGGGGGATTCCTATTATGTTGTAATGTCATAGCGATAAGAAGAGGAGTAGACTCGGGAAGAGTATGGTAGCATTAGAGGGGCTGCTGAGCTGCGGATCTGGCTACAGTGGGAGCAGATCGCTAGGAGTAGGAGTAGAGTAGATGAGCGAACCAGAGAGCATGAGAACTATGATTATGAGATTAAAGAAATATCTCAAGATCAATTTGCATCCTTGCTATCAACCCAAATGGAACTTCTCCATTTGAGTGCCAACATTCCTTATTTTGGTACACAAAAGGACATCTTAGGATTGAAGTTTGCCAAAACACTATAAATGGGCATGACATGAGATGCATTTACCCTTGAAACAGCTTGCCATATTATTTTTCTAAGTGTTGAATGGCGTACGCGGCTATCCTCATTCCAACTCGCATACGTATGTGACTATTCCCATTGAGAACTCGCGTACTGTACGTGAATATCTCTATTGCAACCCACGTACATAAGCATAAGTGGGTTTCCATTAAGCAACTCGCGTGTCATATGTGGGTTTCCTATATCAATAGTTGTGTACATCTTGATTAGACATTAAAAAATATAAACCATGATTAATAGAGATTAGTTGGGTCCTAATCATTAACTATCCCAACTGTTTCAACATCCTCAACCTTCGAAACCACTCTATTTCCCAAAGTATAAATAGAGGCCTTGCGAAGGGCATTAATTAATCAAGTTTGGAGAGCAAGGTTATGCTAGTGGTATATCTTCAGCAGTATTGGAGCAGTAGTACTCAAAGTCCTTTGGTTGCAGAGGATTCCTTGTCTCAGAAGTTGGGTTGTACCTTTATCTCATTCACTGATTGTTAATAAAGAGAATTCTTCTTCCAACATTGTGTTGAGCCTCTTTCATTTATTATGGTTGATGAATATATTCGATTATGCACTAGATATATTGTTTGTCTAACCTCTCATATATACATGTATAAGATTGTACTTGGAGAATTTTCTCTTTGCAGGTGAATGAGGTGCATCCCTGGAAGCTTTAGAGAGAAACAAAGTGGAAGAAGATCAAGCTTGGATCAACCGTGGGTAATCAGGTGAGTCAAGTAGTTATTCCTATTTCCTTTCTGTAATCTGTTAAATTTGATTGTTTGCAAGGTTAATAGTAAGTTGGTAACCCCAAACCCTAGGTTACAAGGGTGTTTAATCCTGAACAACAGAACTGGAAACTCCACTAGGGAGCCCAACTTGCTGTGGGTTAGTTCTGTAGATCCTTTCCTAGTCTTTGCTTTGATTCAGTGTGTTGTGTTTTGTGTTGGTTTGGACTTGTAGTGGTGTTTTGAAGACATTTATAATTTTTCTTTTTTTTTGAAAATTTTTACTCTTGTACACGGACTGTTGTGCTACATAGTCACGTACAGAGGTCTGTGTGCGCGGGTTGCCGTATTGGACAGTTGCGTACAGTATGCGGGTTGCTCTTCTAGATAGTTGCGTACAAGCCTGACCAACAAATTTTTTTGGTAGGTTTTCTTGTCCCTGTCCTTCTTTAGATTTTGTATTGCCTTGTGGTCTTTAGTACTGGATTTTCACTATAGGTTTGATAGCCATGTTAACCATACTTCATGATTTTCAGCAAGCCCTTGAGTTTTTGTTGGTTCGATTATCTTTCTTTTAGCAATTTGAAGTGGATTTTCCTGTTGGGTGATAGGTCCAAGTGCTATGTGTCTGAATCAGTGACCAGGGCTCTAAATACCATATATCCCATGCTATTTCCAAGTAGTGTTGGTTTTTCACTTGCCTTTGATTGATTTCACTGATTTTTTCATGTGTCTTCCCAAGCTAGGTGTTTTCCAAGACTTCCTTAGGTGGTTGATCTTTGGTTCTTATAAGTCTCCTATAATTCATTTTGCTTACTTTATATAGTTAGATTATTCAAGCATACTTAAGAATTTTTGCATTTAGGTACATAGTAATCTTTGAGGAATTTGAAAAGTGTAAAGAAAAGCATTGGAAACATTTGCATTTGAATTTCATATGGTAGTTTTAATTTCAATTTTTAAATAAAATCTCAAAAATTACAAAAATAATTCTTAGTTTTCTCTTTCCTAGTTGCATTTTCATTAGTTCATATTTACAAAAAAAAAAAACCCGCTTGTTTTAAGTAGGGATAATTTGCTTTGGAATTGATTTATACACCTGTTTTTTACTTTTCTTATTGAGTCAATAATATCATAGTCATTCACTCCACTTACACTTTGATTAAGAACAACCCTTAAAATGAACGCTATAATTTAAAATTTATTAGTAATTTTTGTTTTATAGGGTCATACATCTACTAGCTTAGGCTAGAATTATGGGATAGGAAGTGTAAACTCCCCATAAGTACTTAAATTTAGATGTAGTGGGCCAATTGATAGGTAAATCCTTCTCTTTATTGATAGTATCTGGGAATCTCCTCTCAAAATGGAGTTAAGCACAAGGCTGCGTAGAGGCATTGGACCGAGGAGATAACCCTTTGATACCTTGTCAAAATGTAGACCAAGGCTTTTATGCATCTGGGGATTCTGTCCTAGACAGAGTTTCAGGCTTTGCTATTCTTCCCATGCATACAAATCAGGCTTGCGACTGTCCCCCCAGATTGTTGATATAGTTAAGGTAGCCTCTAGTCTCTTGGACATCTAGG
The DNA here is from genome assembly GCA_001517045.1 of Pseudotsuga menziesii. Taxonomy (NCBI): domain Eukaryota; kingdom Viridiplantae; phylum Streptophyta; class Pinopsida; order Pinales; family Pinaceae; genus Pseudotsuga; species Pseudotsuga menziesii. The sequence goes on along the minus strand of LPNX010278829.1, from coordinate 497,847 downwards.
GCTTATACACAGGTAAACCAGAAGGCTATTTCTGGTTCACCTTGAACGGGCTTGGAAGGTAACCCTTGTTGAAAGTGTAGGAGTCCGGTGGGTGATTCCTCTGCTTGTGCCTAAGAACCTCTTCAAGGACACCAAGAAACTGTCTCTTAGCTTTCTTCGGGAAAGCATACCTTACACTCTTGTGATTGTTGAGACTTTAGGAAATTTTTTGTAGTGATTGCTCTGTGGTTTGTCTATGTTTTAGCCGACCTTAGGGGTGTTAAGATTCAAATTTAGAATTGTGGAGGACCAATCTATCAGAAGGTCACGAAGGTTGCAAAACCTTCCTCCGCTTATCACATTGGAACCTCCACCTCCCCCTCAAAGGTGGAGGTTGGACACGGATGGTTCTTTTGAACCGATAGGAGTTAGTGAAGTTCCTGGTGAACCAGAACTTAGGGAAAACCATTTTAATTTAAACAAAATTGAGATAGAATACTTGTAGGATGAAGAGTTTGCAAGGAATTTTAATTCACCTCTAACTGACTTAAATGATACGGTGATCGTTCAGGTTTGTCCTTTCAATCCACCCATGATTGGTGTCCCTGTGGGAAGAATAATGTCTACTGCAGGATAAAGTTCTTTTACTTCCACCTCAGCCACTCCAGCTAAAGGGGTGCTACCTCCCCCAGTAGGTGCCCCTAGAACAAGTATACCTACTACACTGTTAAATCCAGCTAGTCGAATGGTTCAACCACCGGCTCCCACAAGTTTAGCAAGTGCTTCTGGTGGTATGGTCACTGGGATTCTTGTTATATTTTTATCATTCAAGCTACCATTATGATATTAGGATATTTAACTAAGAGAATAACATGCACAATGATAAGACACAAGAGACAAGAGACACAAATAATTTTCCTCGGGGAAACCATAAAGGAGAAAACCCCACAACTTCCTTAGAGATAGAATCAACACCAAAAGTAAAACCCGAAAACATAAAGATGATATCCCGATAGCAGTAGTCTCTCTCTTGTCCCAACAACTTCTCCTCTCACTCATGTGCCTCAATGAGTGTGTGTGTGTGTGATAAATAGAGAGGCTCACTCTATATTTATATTCTTTCGTTCACTTGAAACCCACTCCAACATGTCAGCCTCACTTAACAATTACTTACTAGAGCCAACATCTCTAGGAATGTCTTGTAATCCTAGTGCCCCACAACTTGTGGAGACTTTGCCTCTGTTATAGTGGATTTCACCACTCTAGGTGAATCACACTTTGTATGGCCTTCCCCTGTCCCACTGCAGACTCTTTAGACCCCATGGACCATATTTTATCCTTTGATGTTACCTTGATCATCCCTAAAACTATATAAAAAATGATATACGTGGATTTTTACCTGATAACCGCGTACATACGCGGGTTTTACTCCTATAACCGCGTACATCGGGATGTGTGCATAGTCCAAATCCTTTTGGAGTTTTCCTTGACATGGATCCGACTCATTTGACTCCTAGCCTTCCATATGCCTTGAGATCGCTCGGATTAGACCCTTCATTATCCCTTGTGAAGCTATATAAGGAACCTCTTGGTACATTGAAGGCATATAGAGAGATTGAAGCAACGAATCTGTAGTCCATTGTTGCCAAAACTATACTTGAGTCTACATCCCTTTGTCCATTTGGAGCACTTTTGTGTTCTTCCCAAGCTTGCCTTTGCTAGTGTGCTTGCTATCGAGAGATGGAGGATTGAGGTTGTGGAGGCCCAAGTGGGGGATTCAGTTTCTCCGGTTCACAGACGTGCCGTCAGAGGTTGTATCTATCTTGTAATCTCTAATTTATATTAATAAGAACTATCTTTCCTTGTCCAATGATGTGTATTTGATTGAATATTGTATCCATTGGAATATATCAAATGCTTTTACATTATTGTTTATATATGCTAGAATAGATCTAACACCATGATATATAGTATGCTTGTATTGCTTACTTGTTGTTGAGGAAGTATTATATCAATTCAAGCTGAAGATTGGAAAGCTCAACGGGGATCTACTTCAACCGTCTGGAATAAGGTATGAGGTCCGATCCTTTAGTGTTAGACATTTTATTTCTATTGCATATTGGGAAAGATTGATTTCTGGAGTCATAGCTGTCTATTGTGGTACCCCAAGCCATAGGAATTTCTCTCTATAACAGAATTGGTGACTCCGTTGGGGATCGAACCCAGAATCTCTGGTTTCACAGACCCATCTGACCTCGTATTTCGGCCATCGTATGAACCCTCTGACCTCACACATTAGGGGGCATCTGTTATAGCGGATTTCACCACTCTAGGTGAATCACACTTTGTATGGCCTTCCCCTGTCCCGCTGCAGACTCTTTAGACCCCATGGACCATATTTTATCCTTTTATGTTACCTTGATCATCCCAAAAACTATATAAAAAATGATATACGCGGCTTTTTACCTGATAACCATGTACATACGCGGGTTTGAATCCTATAACCGCATACATCGAGATGTGTGCATAGTACAAATCCTTTTGGAGTTTTTCTTGACATGGATCCGAATCATTTGACTCCTGGCCTTCCATATGCCTTGAGATTGCTCGGATTCGACCCTTCATTATCCCTTGTGAAGCTATATAAGGAACCTCTTGGTACATTGAAGGCATATAGAGAGATTGAAGCAATGAAACTATAGTCCATTGTTGCCAGAACTATACTTGAGTCTACATCCCTTTGTCCCTTTGGAGCACTTTTGCGTTCTTCCCAAGCTTTCTATTGAGAGATGGAGGATTGAGGTGGTGGAGGCCCAAGTGGGGGATTCAGTTTCTTCGGTTCACAGACGTGCCGTCAGAGGTTGTATCTATCTTGTAATCTCTGATTTATATTAATAAGAACTATATTTCCTTGTCCAATGATGTGTATTTGATTGAATATTGTATCCATTGGAATATATCAAATGCTTTTACATTATTGCTTATATATGCTAGAATAGATCTAACACCATGATATATAGTATGCTTGTATTGTTTACTTGTTGTTGAGGAAGTATTATATCAATTCAAGCTGAAGATTGGAAAGCTCAATGGGGATCTACTTCAACCGTCCGGAATAAGGTACGAGGTCTGATCCTTTAGTGTTAGACATTTTATTTCTATTGCATATTGGGAAAGATTGATTTCTGGAGTCATAGCTGTCTGTTGTGGTACCCCAAGCCATAGGCATTTCTCTCCATAACAGCCTCCTCTAACGAACAAGAAGGTTTATCCTTAATACAATGGTGGGGACTATTGCCCCAAATTACAATGACTCACCCAGGGTCAACATCTCTAGGATAGTCTAATAACCCTAGGGCCCCACAACTGTGGGGAATTTAACCCTTTACCAATAGGAGGGTTACCCACAATGACTTGACATGAATTTTATATTATAGAAACTTATGGAATAAACATTGGGGTATGAAATGACTCAATTATAGACACATCAACACTCCCTCTTAACTAGGAAGGTATTCTCTCGACACAATTTATCAGTACAAGTCTTCTTCTCTGTATCATTTGGATCATCATCAAGTATTCGTCATCTTCACCTTCAAGTTATCTCTATCTTTAAGTCATCTTCATCTTCAAGTCATCTTCATCATTGAATCTAGATAATCACTGGATCTGGATCATCATCACTGGATCTGGATCATCACTTGATTTGGATCATCATCACTGGATCTGGATCATCACTCGATCTGAATCATCTTCACTAGATCTAGATCATCACTTGATCTAGATCATCTTTGGTTCTAGAACATCTCTGCTAGATCATCATCATGGGTGCTATCTCTTGATTCTTCTCGTCACAGGAATTCTACAGAGCTAGCCCTTTTTCATGCTGGATGTAGGCCTAGCCACCATGTAGGTATTCTTCAGTGCTTATATCTGACACTTAAGTCAGAATGGCCCACCCAACACTTACATCTGATCATGTAAAAACTAATCCTATAATCATATCAGAAAGGAAATGCCTAGCACTCACATTTGACCATGTTGTGACATAGCCCACAACCCTGTCAGAAAGGCCCAACACTTACATCTGATCAACCAATGATCAAAGAAAGGCCCAACACTTACACTTGGCCATGCGAGGAACCAATCCTCCATGCCAAAAGGCTCCTTCACTTACATCTGATCAACCAATGATCGAAGAAAGGCACTGCACTTACATCTGATCAACCAATGATCAAAGAAAGGCACAACACTTATATCTGATCAACCAATGATCGAAGAAAGGCTCAGCACTTATATCTGATCAACCAATGATCGAAGAAAGGATATGCACATACATTCAACATATACGAGGAACCAATCCATCAAGTATGTTTGAAAAGGTGTGCACTCACATCTGATCCTATAAGAACCAATCCTATAGTCATATTAGAATGGCTCCCAGTCCTAGACTGAGCTACTTGCTAATTGACCAGGTGCTTCCATTCTCCACGAGAATGGTAGTTTCCCTTACATCTATCGTACTCGATAGAATGGCCAGAACTCATATCTGACATGGAAGGAACCAATCCTCTCACCATGACAGAATGGCTCAACCCTTATATCTGACCTATTCGTCAGAATGGCTATGAATCTCAACACTCATATCTGACATGGAAGGAACCAATCCTCTCATCATGACAAAACAAGTTGCGACATACTCTGCTTCAGTTGTACTCAGTGCCACACAGGACTGCTTCGTGCTAAACCAAGAGATCACACCTGATCCCATACTGAAGCAACACTCTGAAGTATTCTTCCTATCGATGGCATTGCCCATTCTGAATCAACATAACCTTCCAGGTTAATCTTCTGATTTGTATCATACTTGATCCCATACTCAACTGTACATGTCTCAATGTGTTCACAGCAAAGCAAGTATCTGGTATCGTATCCGTCAGGTACCTCAAGGACCCAATCATCTGACGATACATCGTAGCATCAACCGTCTCTAGTGAAGCAACACTCAATAGCTTTAGGTTCGATGCCATAGGTGTGGTCATGGCCTTACGTTCCATCATCCTGAACCTCTTCAAGATCTCTACTACATACTTCCCTTGTCCACACCTCCATGCCTAGAACATAGTGCATCGACAGATAACAAGAGCATCACTGGTCTTCTGCCTTTAACCTTGAAGCAAAGGTTGGAATCCACTTTACTTTCAGTAAAGCCTAGAATCATCAGTAATATGTCCATCCTATTGTACCATGTCGAACCTTAGGATCTTTTTCAGTCACTCCCTCTGAAGTATCATACTCCCTCTGTCTTCCATACCCTATGCACTAAAACATTCTGTACTAGAGTGACACTGGATACCAAGATCCTCTATATTAAACTTTTTCAAAAGTTCTTCTCGCACCCATCTATGAGCTTGTCATCCTCTATAAACCTTGTAGCATAGGTTCAGATCTTCATCAAGCTCATCATGTATGTGTTATCCCATGGGTTTCTTTTGAACTCATACAAGTCCTTCTTTCATTTGCACACATGATTCTTCCTGTCATGTGTCCCAACTCCCATTGGCTGCAAATGTCTCTTTGAATCTTGCCTTGTATCCTACGATGTTTTCGTCTACTGCATGATGGAACTACGAACTTCCCTTCATACATCGATACTACATCCTAGACATCATTCTTCTTGAACTAATTCATAGCTAGAAGGTTCTGCATCAATGATGTCACTACATTCATCATATTATTCTTCATCTTGAATTGTCGTCACTTGTTCTTCGGAACAAGTCTCATCCTTCTTTTCTTGTAGGCGATTATGTATGCAATCTTTCCTACAAGTCAAATTCATTTTCATGGTTAGAGACATTTCATAAGGAATATTCATAATGGCAAATTCTTATGCATAAATATATGATCATGCAACTACTTTAGCCAATACAACATTCATCCATATTGTTATAGCAGATTTCACCACTCTAGGTGAATCACACTTTGTATGGCCTTCCCCTGTCCCGTTGCAGACTCTTTAGACCCCATGGACCATATTTTATCCTTTGATGTTACCTTGATCATCCCTAAAACTATATAAAAAATGATATACGCGGATTTTTACCCAATAACCGCGTACATACGTGGGTTTGACTCCTATAACCGCGTACATCGGGATGTGTGCATAGTCCAAATCCTTTTGGAGTTTTCCTTGACATGGATCCGACTCATTTGACTCCTGGCCTTCCATATGCCTTGAGATCGCTCGGATTGGACCCTTCATTTTCCCTTGTGAAGCTATATAAGGAACCCCTTCGTACATTGAAGGCATATATAGAGATATTGAAGCAAAGAAACTATACTCCATTGCTGCCGGAACTATACTTGAGTCTGCATCCCTTTGTCCCTTTGGAGCACTTTTCTGTTCTTCGCAAGCTTGCCTTTGGTAGTGAGCTTGCTATCGAGAGATGGAGGATTGAGGTGGTGGAGGCCCAAGTGGGGAATTCAGTTTCTCCGATTCGCAAACGTGCCGTCAGAGGTTGTATCTATCTTGTAATCTCTGATTTATATTAATAAGAACTATCTTTCCTTGTCCAATGATGTGTGTTTGATTGAATATTGTATCCATTGGAGTATGTCAAATGCTTTTACATTATTGATTATATATGCTAGAATAGATCTAACACCATGATATATAGTATGCTTGTATTTTTTACTTGTTGTTGAGGAAGTATTATATCAATTCAAGCTGAAGATTGGAAAGCTCAACGGGGATATACTTCAACCGTTCGGAATAAGGTACGAGTTCTGATCCTTTAGTGTTAGACATTTTATTTCTATTACATATTGGGAAAGATTGATTTCTGGAGTCATAGCTGTCTGTTGTGGTACCCCAAGCCATAGGAATTTCTCTCCATAACACATATCTCACGAAAACTTTTCTAGATGCCTTCCATCTCTACCAGGAAAACATTGAGATTGTGCACTAATCCAATATGTCAGCAAAGAGGTTTCATTCTAGATAAGTAGCAATGGAGAGCTGTATAGCACCATGAGCTACTTACCCATCAAATGCATATTAGTAGTATACTGTCATTAATGCAAACATTCTATCATGCATAATACATTAACTAAATATAAACAAATGAATAACAAAACAATAACATGAAATGACAATTGAATACTTATCTTTATTTGTTTCGTGGGTAGACTCCTTCTTGAGCCTTCAGCTTCATCGTCTTCTTCATTCATAATATCATCATTTCTCATCCAAATTCTAAGATGAACAAGAAGCTCTTCAAGAGTTGAGTTCTTCATGTTCCTCATTGCTTGAGGGATCTTCTTTGGATGGTGAGAGCTTGATCTTCAGTTGCTCCCATCTTCTTTTCTCTTATTATTAGTTAAGCTTCTTCTTGTGTGTGCTCTTCCCAGAGTCTGCTGAAAGTAATCACTTTTATATGGCACACATTCCTTGAATAAATGAATCCCATGATCGTGGGAGACCATTCAATTTGGCTATCACCACTTCTACATTCTTCACTTCTTCTTTTATCGCTTCAAGTTGTTCTTTGATTTGAGATACCCTTGTAAAGTATGACTGTATGGTCTCTGCATTCTGGATCTTCACATTCTTCAACTGGTTTCTTAAGGTCATATTCCGATTTATGTTCTTCCATTCAAATAGATTGGTCAAGGAATAAAACATCTTTGGTGTCTTTAGGAAAGACACTTGTGGTACAATTTGATCTGTGATTGAATCAACAATGATCTTCTTGGCCTTGACCAAGTTCTTCTTGTGTAAGGCTTTTAGCCTCATCTCCCTCTAGAACCTCTTTACTTATGTTGGTATCCAATTCATTTTCTTCAGAGAGATCAAATACTTCCATGCTTGGAAGTTGTAAACTTCACCAAGCTTATCATCAAGCTGATGTGATAGATCACTTTTAAATGAGAACCTCAAATGCAAATAGAAAAAGATTAGATCTTACCGATTTGAGGTGTCTGTCCTGGTTCTGGAGCTAGTTGATCTAGGGTTTGTCGGAGAAACCCTAAATTTCAAAACTTGGAATATTTTATATATTATTGTATAGAAACATATATCTCTTCAAGTTGAGCTGTCCAATGTACTCCTTTTCTGAAAACAGTGGAGGGAAGCTCCCGGAATAGGGAGCCCTAGTTTTTCAAATTCTTCTGCAAAAATGTTTGTTACTATTTCTGCGGTATATCCTAAATTAATTCTCCTTTATTTCTGAAATTTATTACTAAGGTATCCTCACATGTGCCTATTCAAACACCACAATTTTCATTAGAATTGGTTTCACCAATTGAGACTTATGGTCATTTTCCCAAGGTGACCTGTTACAGGACTGTTCAGAACATCGAAGTTGTACGGACTACCACGTGTCACTAGTTCATCTTATGAGTCTAAAAATTACATCACAGAAATTATATTCCATTCCCTTTCTTGGAACATCTTTAGAAATATCATTTGGACCTGCGTAGCTCAATATATAGCAATTCTCCCCAGGTGTCCTGTTTAGGGATGAATTCTGGAAGAGGCTAGAACCCTAACGTGGAGGGATAATATATCCTATACTATAGAGAATCAGAGGCTTAATTTTGGAGACAGAATACATCAGAATTTTATCTTCGACCTTTGCAAATTTCAGCTTCTTATCCTTTGCTAAGATCTGGATATAGAGAATGTACCAAAACTTAGCAGTTTTAGTATTTAGGTTTTTTCTAGCTCAGGGTCAAACTAGAGTTTGACTTTCCCAGAGTTTCACCCAACCAAAAATATTGATCCAGGTCTCTAAAATTCGATTTTGATGAGGAGATTAATCCTATGTTAGGGTCACTCAAAATTTTTTCTTCTGTAAAAATCCCTAATTTTCCGTACCGAAAACTGAAAATGCTCGGAATCGAATTCCGCTTCAACAGAAAGATGCACCCTTCAATGGAGAGTCAGCCTAGAATACTTTTGCTGATGGATTGTGGAGAGAGAACCAAAAATTAAGAATCTCTAGCTTCTATAGCTGCACAATGTCTTCTTCTCAGGTTAGCTCTGATACCATGTTAGATTTTTATCATTGAAGCTACCATTATGATCTTAGGATCTTTAACTGAGAGAATAACATGCACAACAATTAAACACAAGAAAAAAAAGAGACACAAAGAATTTTCCTTGGGGAAACCATAAAGGATAAAACCCCATAACTTACTTAGAGATATAATCAGCACCAAAAGTAAAACCTGAAAACATAAAGATGATCTTCCGACAACAGTAGTCTCTCTCTTGTCCCAGCAACTTCACCTCTCAATCATGCGTCTCAATGAGTGAGTGTGTGTGTGATATATATAGAGGCTCACTCTCTATTTATATTCTTTTGTTCACTTGAAACCCACTCCAACATGTCGGCCTCACTTAACAATTACTTACTAGAGCCGACATCTCTAGGAGCATCTAATAACCCTAGTGCCCCACAACTTGTGGGGACTTTTCCTCCTCCGACCAACAAGGAGGTTTATCCTTAACACAATGGTGGGGATTATTGCCATGACTTACAATGAATCACCAAGGGTTGACATATCTAGGATATTCTAATAACCCTAGGGCCCCACAACTATGGGGACTTTAACCCTTGACCAAAAGGAGGGTTACCCACAATGACTTGACATGAATTTATATTATAGAAACTTCCCAGAATAAACATCGAGGTATGAAATGACTCAATTACATTATAGACACATCTTGAAATAAAAATTGGGGTACAATACATAATATATACAAGTGAATACATTCTGAAGTTACAATTTCATCAACAATTCCTAGTGTACCCGCATTTCCTACTTCCTTTGAACACACTGTCCAGAGTGGTCCTATAGGATCCTTGGATTTTGTCCAAGGATTTCCTTGGAATGGGGGGCACATTCCCCCATCCACTCCATATGTAGGCCCAACACCCTCATATGTAGGGGTGTAGTTTGGAAACATTAATCCTTATGATCAATATTTTCAAACTCCAGTTTCAGCTCTGTTCACGAGCTCTCCCTTTTCACTTTTTAGCGGAGGGATACCTGCTCCTGTATTTCAAACCCCAACTTAGACTGGGGTAGCTACAACCTCTTATACTGCACCTCACATAAACAATCCATTGGATTATGGATGGTGTTATATTTTTAACATTAAGCTAGAATTATATTATAATCCTTAACTAAGAGAATAACAAGCACAACAATCAAACACAAGAGACAATGAACACAATATTTTTCCTCGGGGAAACCATAAATGGATAAAAACCTGCAACTTACTTAGAGATAGAATCAGCACCAAAAGTAAAACCCCAAAACAGTAAGATGATCTCCCGACATCAGTAACCTCTTTATTCCTTGCCCCGGTGTCTTCTTCTTCCTCAGCTATGCGCTACAACTGAGTGTGAGTGAGTGTGTGATAAATAGAGAGGCTAGCTCTCTATTTATACTAATTCCCAAATTGACTAAACCCAACTAGGGTTGACTTCACTAGGTGAGTCTAATAACTCTAGTGCCCCAGAACTGCGGGGACTTTAACCCTTGATCAATAGGAGGGTTACACACAATGACTTGGCATGACTTGTTTACATTATAGAACCTCCCGATAGGAACATCGGGGCATGACATGACTCAAGTACATCCCAGAATAAACATCGGGTTACAATACATAAGAAATACAAGTGAATACATTCTGAAGTTACAATTACATCAACACTTTCTCTTAACTAGGAAGGTATTCTCTCGACACAATTTTCATCATTGGTCTTCTTCTCTGGATCATCTCGTCATCTGCATCTTCAAGTCATCTTTATCTTCAAGCCATATTCATCTTCAAGTCATATTCATCTTTGGATCCGGATCATCACTCGATATCGATCATCATCACTGGATCTGGATCATCACTCGATCTGGATCATCATCACTGTATCTGGATCATCATTGTATCTGGATCATCATCTTTGGATCTGGATCATCATTCGATCTGTATCATCATTGTAGCATCATCTCTAGATCTGGATCATCTCTCGATCTGGATCATCACTGTTGGATCATCATCATGGGTGCTATCTCATGATTCTTGTCGTCATAGGAATTTCTACAGAGCCATCCCTTTTTCATGCTAGTTGTGGGCCTAGCCTCCATGTAGGTCTTCTTCAGTGCTTATATCTGACACCAAGTCAGAATGGCCCGTCCAACACTTGCATCTAACCATGAGAGGAACACATCCAACACCATGTCAGAAAGGCACACCCAACACTCACATCTGATCATGTAGGAACCAATCCTATAATCACATAAAAAATGCCCAGCACTCACATCGGATCATGCAAGAACACATCCCACAACCCTATCGAAAAATCTTAGCACTTATATCTAGCCATACGGGACCACATCTTGCAACCATGCTAAAAAGGCTTTGCACTTACATCCAACCATTGGGGAACACATCCTACAACCATGTTGGAAAGGCTTTGCACTTACATCCAACCATTGGAACACATCCTGCAACCATGCTGGAAGAGCTCTGCACTTGCATCCAACCATGTGGGAACACATCTTGCAACCATGTTGGAAGGGCTCTGCACTTACATCCAACCATGTAGGAACACATCCTGCAACCATGCTGGAAAGGCTATGCACTTGCATCTAACCATGCGGGAGCACATCCTACAACCATGTTGGAAAGGCTCTCAACCCTAGGTTGAGGGTTCCTAGTAATTGACTAGGTGCCTCCATTCTCCAAGAGAATGGCATCAACCCTTATATTTGATCAAGTGGGAACACATCCCTCAATCACATCAGAATGGCCATGCACTCATATTTGATCATGTGCAAACACATCCCACAGTCATATCAGAATGGTCCTTAGTCCTAGGACAAGTATTTCTGGTAACTAACCAGGCACTTCCATTCCAAGAATGGAAATAACCCTTATATATGATCATGTAGGAACCAATCCTACAGTCATATTAGAATGGCTCAACACTCATATCTGACATGGAAGGAATGAATCCTCTCACCATGACAGAATGGCTTAGCCGTTACATTTGACCATGGAAGGAACCAATCCTCTCACCATGTCAGAATGGCTCATGGACTCATCACTTCCCTTTGGAAGGGACCTCAATTTGGAGAACACCAAGATTCTCCTTGAAGTACTCAAACTTCACTTTGGCCAATGGCTTCATCAACACATCAACTATCTATTCGTCCATCACAACATACTGGAGCTTCACTGCTTCCCTTTACACCATATCCCTGATATAGTGATATTTGATCTCAATATGCTTCGACTTATCATGGAATACTGGGTTCTCCGACAACTTCACACAACTCTAGTTGTCGCAATATATACAAGTAGCATCTAACTGGAGATCAAATAAATTAGACAGTAGCTTCCTCAGCCATACTGCCTCACAACTAGCTGAACAAGTTGCGACATACTCTTCTTCAGTTGTACTAAGTTCCACATAGGATTGCTTCCTGCTAAACCAAGAGATCACACCTGATCCCATACTGAAGCAACACCTTGAAGTGCTCTTCCTATCAATGGCAATGCCTGCCCAATCTAAATCAACATAACCCTCTAGGTTAATCTTTTGATTCACCTTATACTTGAGCCCATAATCAACTGTACCCTTTAGGTACCTCAGAATATGCTTTGCAGCAATCAAGTGAACATGTTGCAGATCTATCAGGAACTGGCTCAAGGTGTTCACAGCAAAGCAAATATCTGGTCTCGTGTTCATCAAGTACATCAAGGACCCAATCATTTGATGATACATCATAGCATCAACTATATCTGATGAAGCATCACTCAATAGCTTTAGTTTTGATGCCATAGGTGTGGCCATAGCCTTGCAGTCCATCATCCCAAACCTCTTCAGGATCTCTACTATATATTTCCCTTGTCCCAGGGAAATTCCATCTGCATTCTGCCACACCTCCATGCCTAGAAAATAATGCATCATACCTAAGTCCTTCATTTCGAACTCGGCAGCAAGCTTCCTCTTCGTATCAGCAATCAACCCATCCATACCTATTACAAACAGATCATCTACATATAGTAGAAGCATCACTGGGTTTCCATCTTCAACCTTGTAGTAAAGGTTTGAAACTACTTTACTCTTGGTAAAGCCCAAACTAGATAGTAAGCTGTCAATTCTTCCGTACCATGTCCTGGGTTCCTATTTCAAACCATACAGGTCTTTCCTCAATCTACATACATGAGACTCCCTGTCATGTGTATCAAAACCGAGTGGTTGTTCCACATACACTTCCTCTCCCACTACACCATTCAAGAGAGAAGTCTTGACATCCATTTTGTGTATCTTCTATTTCATCACTGCAGCCAGAGAAAGTACTGATAGGATGGAAGTGTATCTGGCTACAAGTGCAAAAGTTTCTTCATAATCTATTCCTTCTTTCATATTTTATTCCTTCTTTATATTTTTCAATGCTACCATCTGTAGCATGCTTGATCTTGTATATCCATTTGGAAGTTACAATTGACTTCCCTTCTGGTCTTGGGACAACATCACAAACATCATTCTTCATGATCAATTCATACTCTTTGAACATAGCATCCTTCCATTCTTTCCATTTTGCCACTTCTTCATAATTGGAAGGTTCTTTATCGATGAAATCACATAATAAAGCTACATATCTGGAGCAAAATCTGGTCCTCTTTCTTTCTCTGTGATTCTCTTCTGGAGCCCCATATCTTTCTGCACCTTGGATGGCTTCACGTACCCAAGCAGTTTTCCTCTTATGAGGATTCTTCTCCTGAGGTGGATCTATAGGTTCTTGTGGTTCTTCAAATTCTCGATCTTCTTCTTGAACTTCTTCATTCATGGTTGTGTCATGAATTCTAGGTGCTTTCACCTCTTCACGAACTTTAGCAGGTTTCTTTCTAGATTTGTTGTAAGCTGTATCTTCATCAAATGTCACATCCCTACTAATGTCGATCTTCTTGAATCCTAGGAAGTATATTCTGTAAGCCTTCGAGCTTTCAAAGTATCCCACAAATATACCCTTCTTTCTTGAAGGATCTAATTTTGTCCTCTTTTCTTTTGGAATGTGTATGTACACTGTACAACCGAATATTCTGAGATGTCTGACTTATGGTTTCTTGCTGGAAAACACTTCTTCAGGTGTCTTGTTCTTGAGTATTCTGTGTTGAGTATGGTTCTGTACACACACCACTGCTCTAGCAGATTCTGCCCATAGATGCATAGGAAGATCTTGATCATGAAGCATTGCTCTTGCAGCTTCCATGATAGTTCTATTCTTTCTTTCTGCAATCCCATTATGTTATGGATTATATGGAGTGGACAACTACCTCTTAATCCCTGATTCTTTGCATAACTCTTTGAATTCATTTGATGTGAATTCTCTGCCATTATCTAATCGAAAAGTCTTGATCTTTTTTTCAGTGTGGTTCTCGATCAAGGCTTTGAATTCCTTGAACTTGCTGAATGCTTCATCTTTGTTCTTCATGAAGTAAATCCATGTCTTCCTAGAAAATTCATCAATAAAAGAAACATAGTATACATACCCACTTAGTGAACTTGATGACATTAGACCGCATAAATCGGATGGATGATTTCCAATATTCCTTTTGCTTTGCTCTCGCTACTTGGAAATTTCTTCTTTGTGTTCTTTCCTTTCGCACATCCTTTGCAGACCCCATCATGTTTTGTTTTAATTTCTGAAAGACCTTCAACAACTTTTCTTGCAAGTGGTAGTGCTTTGTAATGCACATTTGCAAGCCTTCTATGCCAAAGTTCATTTGGCTCTACTATGTCATTGACCAAGTCTTGTTCTGGATGGTCCTTCAATTTGTACAATCCTCCTTCTTGTTCCCGAATCACTACTGCATCATTAATGGTATTTCCCTTTGGCCACATGATGACTTGACCATATATAAATGAAACTCTCATTCCTTTTGCATCTAATGCAGATATGGAGAGGAGGTTCTTATTTAGTCCTGGTACAAACAATACTTCCTTCATTGTCATAGAATTTCCAGAGTCTAGCTTATAGGAGGATTCCCCACTACCTTTTAATGGATACTGGTATTCATCTCTGAGCTTCACCTTGTGAGGTGATTCATGCTCTGATAGTTTTACAAAGGATTCCTTGAATCTTGTCATATGCTTGGAAGCCCCACTGTCTATAAGCCAATCATTGCTTCCATGAGTAATGTTTCCTGTGAGAGCGGAAATCAAGACATATTCTTCATCACTAGAAGAATCTTCACTTTCATATCTGGTTCTCTTTGTGGAAGGTTCATCATCCTCTGCATCATGAGCATGATGTATTCTCTTGTTTCCCTTCTTCTTATGAGACTTAATCTTGTTTCTAGGACAGTCTTTGGCAAAGTGTCCTCTTTCATCACATGTATAGCATCTTAATTTAGATAAGTCCTTCCTAATGTTATCTTTATGGTGAAAGGTCTTACTTCTGGAGTGATGAGAGTTTCTTTTGCTTTTCTTGGAGTGAACTGTGAGAGCTTGATCTTCACTTCCCATCTCCTCTTCTCGAGCTGCTATCTAAGCTTCTTCTTGAGAGCATTCTTCCCATAGTCTGCTGAACTTGACTAACTTCTTTCTGGCATAGATTCCTTGAATAAAGGAGTCCCATGATCTAGGGAGACCATTTAGGGTGGTCATTACAATCTCTTAATTTTCCACTTCTTCATCTACTGCTTCCAGTTGTTCCTTGATCTAAGAGACCCTTGTAAAGTAAGATTGGATGGTCTCTGCATTCTGGATCTTTACTTCTTCAGCTGGTTTCTTAGAGTCATATTTCGGTTTATGTTCTTCCCTTCAAACAATTTGGTTATGGCATCAAACATAGCTTTAGGTGTCTTTAGGGAGGACATGTGTGGTATGAGGTGATCCTTGATTGAATCAGCAATGATCCTCTTTTCCATAACCATCTTCTTCTTGTGTAAGGCCTTAGCCTCATCTCCCTCTAGAACTGGAACCTCCTCATTGATATAGGAGTCCAACTCATTTTCTTCTAGGACCAGGGAGATCCTATACTTCCAGGCTCAGAAGTTATCAACTCCCTCAATATTTTATTCAAGCTTGGTATGAGGAGACATATTAACTAAGAACCTCAAATGGAAATACAAAAGATTTAGATCTTGCCAGGTCAAGATGTCAAATCTATATTTGGAGCTTAAATTTTGCAGTGCTGGTTCAAGAGCAGATTAGGGTTTTTATTTTCTGGAGTTCTTCCCAACCAAATGATTTGATATTGATCCCTAACTTTTATTTTAAGGAGGAGATCAATCCAAGCCTGGGCTCACTGAAAAATTCCACTTCTATGGAAATCCCTAATTTCTAACAGTAGTGTCGGGTCCAAAACTGAAAACCTCAGAATTGGATTCTGCTTCGACAGAAAGATGCTCCCTAGGGAGGAGAGTTATTCCAACCTTCTTTTGCTGAAAATATATGGAGAGAGATCCACAAAGTAGGAAGCCCTAGTTCCCATAGCTGCACAATGTCTTCTTCTCAGGTTAGATCTGATACCATGTTAGATGTTTAACATTAAGATATCATTATATTAGGATCTTTAACTGAGAGAATAACAAGCATAGCAATCAAACACAAGAGACAATGAACACAATGTTTTTCCTCTATGAAACCATAAATGGAGAAAACCCCACAACTTCCTCATAGATAGAATCAACACCAAAAGTAAAACCCCAAAATATTAAGATGATCTCTCGACAATAGTAACCTCTTTCTTCCTTTCTCCAGTTCCTTCTTCTTCCTCAGCTATGCGCTACAATTGAGTGTGAGTGAGTGTGTGATAAATAGAGAGGCTAGCTCTCTATTTATACTAATTTTTGAGTTGACTAAACCCAACTACAGCTGACTTCACTAGGGGAGTCCAATAACCCTAGTGCCCCGGAACTATGGGGACTTTAACCCTTGATCAATAGGAGGGTTACCCACAATGACTTGACATGACTTGTTTACATTATAGAACCTCCTAATAGGAACATCAGGGCATGAAATGACTCAAGTACATTCCAGAATAAACATCGGTTTACAATAGATAAAAAATACAAGTGAATACATTCTGAAGTCACAATTACATCAACAGATGGAATCCTTTCCAAAGAAACCCATCCACTTCACAACCAGTAGCAGGGGGAAATCCCACCTTCACATATGGGAATATGAAGGCAAGTCCCTCTAATCCCCAAACTGATACTTTTATTGCTCTGGTTAGACCCAAGCTTCTGTTCCTTACAATGTTAAACTTGCCATATTTTTCAAAACTGAGGAATGACCCAGTGAGACATGACGCCTCCTGGCCACCCATGCCTACCAAGTTTCCATTGGATATCCCAAAATTCGAAGGCAAACTTGGTGATGATCCTAGAGCTCATGCCACCACTTTCCATTTATGGTGCTCTTCGAACTCAATGAATGAGGATTCAGTTTGGTTGAGGTTGTTCCAAAGAACTTTGACCAATACTGTAGCAAAATGGTGCATTGAATTGCCTTCTGCTGCGTTTAGCAATTTTTGGGACTTGGCTAATGCATTCCTTAGTTACTTCCAGCTTCCTGTCCGTTATGATTTGGGGACAAACTTGTTATCTACCTTCCAGGAAAAGGCCACTCATATTTTGGATCACATCCAAAAGAGTGGAGAAGACGAAAGAGCCTTATTAAAGCTACTATTCCTCTCAAGTTCTTATTAGAATGGTTCCTTAAACCTTATTGCCTTATATATCTTCTAACGTATCTACTTCAGGGGTGATGACTGAGGAAGAAGCTATCCTCAGGGCCCAGCAAGTACATTTGATATATTCTTATTCTGGGATCTTATATGAGATTATCTTTGAGGCAAAGAGGCCAACACACAATATAGAGAAACCTAAGCCTAAGACCCATGCCGATGGTGTGGTTGGTTCCGTGAATTCTCCCACTATAGAATCTTTGGCTAAACATCTCCATCAGCTATCTGTCAAACATTCTTTGGTAGAGGTAGCAAAGGCTGCTCCCTCACCCCAAAATGCAAATGTTTTTGTACAAACCTCTCAGAAGAGCAATTAACAGCCCGGTGGGAAAAAGAAGAGAGGAAAAAAGGGTGAGGGAAACCAAAACAAGAAAAAACCCACAAACAATGATGATGGGTGCAAGAAAGAAAAGAAGAAGGTGAAATTCCCATGTAAGTTGTGCCATGAAGATAATATTACCCATCTATGTCCCCTTATGGAGCAAGCTTGAAAGCTGTTAAAAGGCCAACAACCGGATGTCCGGAAGGATCCTTTTCCCCAAGGACAGGATTCTGCCTCAGCTTCAAATTTAGCAGGGGGCACCCGAAATGATCCTGACCCCAATTATATCAAGATGGTTCTATCCAAGACTTTACTATAGACCAAGAATAAGAACTATGAAAAAGAGACCTCCGAGAAGGGTAAGTTGATAGGTGAAACTTCTAACCCTCTCACGATTGAGAAACCTGCCGAAATTATGCCCAAGATACCGAAAGGTGTCTATAAGAAAACCTTGCATAATCATAATGCTAGGGATGTAGCAAACTACTCTGTAGTTGAAGAATTATCCCAGAATCCTTATGCAATGTCATCTTTAGAGGTGTTACAGATTTGTCCCACCCAATGGGATGCACTTTTGACAGCCTTAGGCAGTATGGATTTATCTAGTATCATGGAAAAATTTAATCTATCTGATGTCAAAATTCACCTGCCATATCATGTAGACTTATCAATAGATGTCATCCATGGTGGAAAGACCATTGGAAGGGTAGTTGTCGACAAGGGTGCTTCTACATGTGTTATGTCCTTGTCTTGTTGGAAAGCTCTTGGATCAGCAGAGCTGGTTGCATCAAACACCCTACTTACTGCTTTCAACGAAAGATCATTCCATCCACAAGGTATCCTACCACCTTTTGAAATTAAGTTGGTAGGAAAAGGAGTGTCTGTTGAGGTAGAGGTGATTGATGCACCTTTGTATTATAACTTGTTCTTGGGAAGAAGTTGGACTTATGCCATGTTTGCTATTGCATCGACCATTTTTTGGGTGGTAGTGTTTCCACATGAAGGGAAGTTGGATACTGTTGACCAACTCATTTTTACCCTAAAAGGCCACATGGAAACTAACAAGTCCACCATACCATTGGTTGATCAGGTTAGACCCGCTTCAGAGAGCTTAGGGGCTAGAATGTATGCATCATTGATGGGCACATTTGATTTTCCAACTCTGATTAATTATATAGGTTCTACTAGTGTGGGGAAGTCCATAGCTACGGTTGTTGATAGGACTGATCCTTGGGTTCTCCCTTTGCACCATGAACTTGAAGTGCCCTTATTGCTAGCAGAAATGGCTTATCAAGCTATTATCCATACCACTGTTGATCCCATTCCGGTCCCTCTCACAGTCTCAGAGGAATTGGAAGAAGACTATTTGCCTGCTTGGGCAGAGAACTCTTTGCATTCTAGAGATTGCTTAGATATGGTTTTACCTTTGGATGAATCCATTCTGGAAGCTATATGTGGATGAGATAAGATCTGTGAATATCTTCACCATCGATCCTATTTTCTTCCAGAGTTAAGCAAAATAGAGAACCACGAGTTCCATATGAGATTGGCAGGTGATGTTGATACACCTATTAATTCCTTACCAAGGGAAGGAATGTTTGTTGAGGGGAACATGGAAAATATTTCTGGTATTATCCCTATCAACATCTCTATAAATCCAAAAGTTGTGGAAAATGTACACAAAGAAAATGTACACATCGGCGAAACTGCTCTCCGAAGGAGATTGCGATCTATACGGCCTTATTTAAGGAATTCTGCGACATTTTTTCCTGGTCATATGAGGAGATTATAGGAATTGATCCATCAATAGTTGAGCACAAAATCCGAACATATCCTGATGCTAGACCCATTCGGCAAAAGTTGAGACCTGTCAACCCACGTAAAGCAGTGGTAGTAAAGGCTGAAGTTGAGAAACTGTTGAAAGCCGGTTTCATTTATCCCATAGATTTGAAAGAATGGGTATCCAACCCTATTTATGTTGACAAAAATAAAGGGACCATACGTGTGTGTACTGACTTTCGAGATTTAAACAAATCCTATCCTAAGGACAACTATCCCACTCCATTTATAGATCAAATTATTGATGCTTGTGCAGGAAGTGAATTTTTTTTCGTTTATAGATGGTTTCTACAGATATAATCAAATCCAAATTAAATAGGAAGACCAACATAAGACAACTTTTATTTGTCCTTGGGGTACCTTCGTATACAAGAAAATTTCGTTTCGATTGAAAAATGCTAGGGAAACCTTTCAGTGGGAAATGAATTTTTCCTTTCATGAAATTAAAGCCATTGTCAAACCCTACCTTGATGATCTACCAACACATTCTCGTAAGAGGATCGATCACCCAGATCACTTGCATTTGATTTTTGAACGATGCAGATACTATAAAATTTGCTTGAATGCCCATAAGTACATTTTCTGTGTCGATTCAAGGAGACTGCTCGGATTCATTGTTTCTAACAAAGGCATTCATGTGGATCCTTTGAAAGTTGAGGCCATTGTAAATCTGCCCCCTCCTCGTTCTATCAGGTAGCTTCAGAGCCTACAAGGGAAGTCTAATTTCCTTCAACGTTTTATTGTAAATTATGCCAAGATTACTAAAGGTTTCATGCACCTATTAAAACAGGTCACTCCATTTTTATGGGATGAAATTGCACAACACGCATTGGAGACATTAAAAAAAGCTTTGTTTTCAGCACCATTATTGTGTTCGCCATATTACTCTAGGGATTTTATATTGTATCTGGCTGCATTTGAGTCGACCATAGGGGTAGTACTTGTCCAAGAGGACAATAGGCTCCAACAGCATGTCATCTACTATCTCAGCCATGCTTTAGCCGGCCTTGAACTTAGGTATTCCCACGTGGAGAAGTTGGCCTTAGAAGCTGTATATACTGTTCAGAGGTTACGTCACGACATCTTACTGAGGACCACGATGATAGTGGTGGATGTTAATCCTTTTCAATATGTTTTGTCTCGATGGATAGTTGGAGGAAAATTCAGCAAATGGATAGTCATTCTCCAAGAGTTTGACTTGGATTTTCAATTCGCCAAATCCAAAAAATCATTATTTTTTGCTAAGCTCTGTTATAGCGGATTTCACCCCTCTAGGTGAATCACACTTTGTATGGCCTTCCCCTGTCCCACTGCAGACTCTTTAGACCCCATGGACCATATTTTATCCTTTGATGTTACCTTGATCATCCTAAAAAACTATATAAAAGATGATATACGTGGATTTTTCCCTGATAACCGCGTACATACGCGGGTTTGACTCCTATAGTCGCGTACATCGGGATGTGTACATAATCCAAATCCTTTTGGAGTGTTCCTTGACTTGGATCCGACTCATTCCACTCCTGGCCTTCCATATGCCTTGAGATCACTCGGATTCAACCCTTCATTATCCCTTGTGAAGCTATATCAGGAAACCCTTGGTACATTGAAGGCAGAGATAGATAGAAGAGAGAATTGAGAGTAACGAAACTATAGTCCATTGTTGCCAGAACTTATGCTTGAGTCTGCATCCCTTTGTCCCTTGGAGCACTATTGTGTTCTTCCCAAGCTTGCCTTTTGCTAGTGAGCTTACTATCTAAGTGATGGAGGATTGAGGTGGTGGAGGCCCAAGTGGGGGATTCAGTTTCTCCAGTTTGCAGACGTGCCGTCAGAGGTTGTCACTTGTAATCTCTGATTCATATTAATAGAAATATCTTTTCCTGTCCAGTAATGTGTATTTGAATGAATATTGTATCCATTGGAATATGTCAAATGCTTATACATTATTGATTATATATGCTAGAATAGATCTAACACCATGAAATATAGTATGCTTGTAGTGTTTACTTATTGTTGCGGAAGTATTATATCAATTCAAGCGGAAGATTGGAAAGCTCAACGGGGATCTACTTCAACCGTCTGGAATAAGGTACGAGGTTCGATCCTTTAGTGTTAGACATTTTATTTCTATTTCATATTGGGAAAGATTGATTTCTAGAGTCTAGCTGTCTGTTGTGGTACCCCAAGCCATAGGAATTTCTCTCCATAATAGAATTGGCGACTCCACTAGGGATGTTCCTTGTTTTTATTTGGGTTCGGGGGCACAATGGGCTTGATATTATTTATTTTCTCTCTGTTTCTCTTTTTTTCTTGTCTCGCATGTTATAGTATGTTTGTCCATTGACACTCCCCTTTATTGGTTTACCCTTGGCCTACATTTTACCACTGCCTTCTCTGTATACGCGGGTTTTTGGCCAAAAGTCGCGTACATACGCAGCTGTTCTTTATACAGTCGCGTACATCCTCCATTTTGGTGAGTCTGATGTTGTGGGAAGTTGCTGGGTGGGTTGTGAGTGTGGTTGGGTTTTCCTTGGGTTTGAAGTTGTCTGTTGGATGCTTCTTTTGTGACCAGAGACCGTTCGTGCTAATCACAGGTATAACGTCTATACTGGCATATAGGTTAGGTTCACCACCGTTTGCATTTTGCATGACCTTATGACCATGTCACCATGACCTTAGGTACGAACCCACTCTATTATGTCACGGAACCTTCTTGCTGCTATAGAAGTGGCATGATGTGAGTGGTAGAGCTTCACCTTACATGGGTATCCTAGTTAGCGCCTTATTTGCATTTGGTGCCCATGCCAATGTTTCCTCCTTTAGGGTGTGGGAGTCCGTTGTATAGTATTTCCATGACATTTAGCAAGAGCCTCATAATCCTCTTGATCTTATGCTGGCCATGATCCCCCGTACTCCCTTGTATCAAGTTGTGGATGCATTATCATGAGCTTTTCCTGTCTTATTGAGCCTTATGCTGGCTCCCCTGACATTGCGTTTCAGCCATATATCCTGAGCTTGTCTCATGTCTAGCCATGCAGAGCCATTTTTATATCCTTCACAGCTTGATTCCCTTTTTACCGGGAGGGGATTTTCCCCCGAGTGTAGATATCCTACACATGTATCCTTGCATCGAGCATAGGTATGTTCCACTGCTTGGAACTAGTTTGTTTGCCCTCATGACACTCGTCTCTTCCTAGTTTGTAATTATAAAGCTAGTTTATTCTTTTTTCAAGCTTTTCAAATAACTAAAAAAGACCAAAAAAAATAAAAAAACCAAAAATCCGGACAAGGAAAGATGTTATCTTTGGCAGCTGTCGAGTCATGTCGCCTTCGAACAGAACACTGTATATCACATCCATTGGTTGGGTTATAGTTTGACTTAGGAGATGTACTCGTTTATCTGAGTTTATCTCTACCGACTGGTTAAGCTTCTAGTCCCTATGGAGCCTTTGTTGATGCCTCCTATGTCACAGAGATGTCCCAGTTTGTATATCGAGTCTATGCTGCCTTCATTCAGTCACCATACACCATTATGCTCTTGTTCGAAGGAAGTTGAAACCTGAGTCGGCCATTCCTCAGTTATCTTGACTTTGCATGTCGGCCATTCTAGGTACAGTTACTAGTTCGTGCACGTTATGATCGAGTCCTTCCACATTGTACAGCCTTGCTGAGTACCTCGTGTTGGATGATGGGGGATGCCTTAATGCCCTCCTTCCAGTGGATTTCATCCCATCGGCTTCAGATCATTTATTCTGGGATTGGAGTCTAGAGTCATTTTGAGTGCCTTGAGACTTGCAGTCATCAGTGGCAGGTTCTCTCGCCATCGACAGTTTTGGGAATACATCAATGTCCCCTAATCTATGGATCCTCTCAAGTGTTCAACCTCAACACATTTATTCACACTTGTTAGTTTGCACTCTAGTACCTTGATTCCCATTTTCATTATTGGTGGGTGATCTCGCGTCTGTTAACGGTATACATCAATGACCGGTAATCAGATGATGGACTACTATGTTCAACCTCGACACCTCTATTCGCATAGTAGGACATGTACTCGTAGCGGTGTGTGTAGAAGACCTTCCAGATTGGTGGCATCCATTATATGCTACCTCCTTGATCGTTCCAGTGTTCATGAGATTTCAACTCTCGTGACTTGTTCCAGTATATGTCATACATTTCCAGCCACTATGGAGATCTTGATCTATTGTATATCTTCAGCCTTTGTGGAGATCATGGTCCTTTGTATATCTTCATCATGCAGATTCTAATCTATGTATATTGTACGTGGAGATGACCACATATGTGTTATTATGTTTCATGCCTATTCATGGCCATTGTACTCTTATGTATCCGGGACTAATATATGTATTTGCAGTTATATGCAGAGTTGTATTATTGTACTATGCTAATTGGGTGGCTGGTCTTCCATTTGGGTACCTTCATCACTCCACTTCTGGGATGGACTTATAATGTATTTCGGCCATCGTATGACCCCTCTGACCTCACACATTAGGGGCATCTGTTATAGCGGATTTCACCCCTCCAGGTGAATCACACTCTGTATGGCCTTCCCCTATCCCGCTGCAAACTCTTTAGACCCCATGGACCATATTTTATCCTTTGATGTTACCTTGATCATCCCTAAAAAACTATATAAAAGATGATATACGCGGATTTTTCCCCGATAACCGCGTACATACGTGGGTTTGACTCCTATAGTCGCGTACATCGGGATGTGTACATAATCCAAATCCTTTTGGAGCGTTCCTTGACTTGGATCCGACTCATTCGACTCCTGGCCTTCCATATGCCTTGAGATCGCTCGGATTCAACCCTTCATTATCCCTTGTGAAGCTATATAAGGAACCCCTTGGTACATTGAAGGTAGAGATAGATAGAAGAGAGAATTGAGAGTAACGAAACTATAGTCCATTGTTGCCAGAACTTATGCTTGAGTCTGCATCCCTTTGTCCCTTGGAGCACTGTTGTGTTCTTCCCAAGCTTTCCTTTCGCTAGTGATATTGCTATCTAAGTGATGGAGGATTGAGGTGGTGGAGGCCCAAGTGGGGGATTCAGTTTCTCCGGTTCGCAGACGTGCCGTCAAAGGTTGTCACTTGTAATCTCTGATTCATATTAATAGAAATATATTTTCCTGTCCAGTAATGTGTATTTGAATGAATATTGTATCCATTGGAATATGTCAAATGATTATACATTACTGATTATATATGCTAGAATAGATCTAACACCATGAAATATAGTATGCTTGTATTGTTTACTTATTGTTGAGGAAGTATTATATGAATTCAAGCAGAATATTGGAAAGCTCAACGGGGATCTACTTCAACCATCTGGAATAAGGTACGAGGTTCGATCCTTAAGTGTTAGACATTTTATTTCTATTGCATATTGGAAAAGATTGATTTCTGGAGTCTAGCTGTCTGTTGTGGTACCCCAAGCCATAGGAATTTCTCTCCGTAACAAGCTCATTGCAGAATTTCTAGTAGAGGAAGATGTAGCCATTGAAGAAGACTCATTCCCATATGAGCATATCTTTTTTATTTCCACCTCTAACCCTTGGTATAGAGATATACTTATCTATCTCCAAACTTTGAAATACCCTGCCTCCTTCTCATAGGAAGAACGACATAAACTCCGTGTACATGCCAAGAACTACCTCATTATTGGAGATACTTTATATTGTAGAGTGGTAGATTGTATTTTGCATCAATGTATTACCCATGAGGAAGCGGATATTGTCCTAAATGATGCCCATAATGAAGCATGTGGGGGTCATTTATCTGGGTTAACAACATCCCGGAAGATAATATGTGCTGGTTATTTCTATCCCACGATATTTAAAGAATGTGTGGAAGCCGTGAAGTGTTGTCATCCTTGTTAGCTTTACACCAAAAAGATGTGGTCACATCCCGCTCCGTTATTTCCCGTCATCTCAGTGGGCCCCTTCATGAAGTTGGGAGTAGATTACGTGACATGTAACCCAGTCTCGGCTGGGGGTCAGAAATATATCATTGTCACTATAGATTATTTTATGAAATGGGCAGAGGCAATGACCACCTTTAAAGCTGACAGGGAAGCTGCAACTTTTTTCATTTTCAACCAAATTATCGCATGATTCGGTATCCCTAAGGTGATTGTCACTGACCATGGTAGTCATTTCCAAAATAGTATGATGACTGAATTGACCACTATGCTAGGGTTTAGACAAGAACATTCATCTTCGTTCTATCCTCAAGCAAACGGTCAAGTCGAGGCTGTTAATAAAACTTAGAAAACTATTCTCAAACGTACTATTAATGTAGCCCATTCCAACTGGCATGTCATGCTATATTGTGCACTTTAGGCATATTGGACCAATGTGAAAACTACTACATGGTTTTCTCCTTTCCAACTCATTCATGGAATGGAAGCAGTTACCTCGGTTGAATGTGAAATCCCATCCTTAAGAATTCCTATTCATGTGTTACCTGATACGACTGAGCTGGAAGAACATCTATTACATTTAGAACATCTAGATGAGCAGTGTAGAGATGCAGTGACAACAAACGAAGCTCATAAAAATGGGGTAAAAATCCAATATGATAAATCAGTCATGCCTCAGATTTTCTCTGAAGGGGAGCTTGTTTTTCTCTAGGATCAAGACAAAGAATCCCTAGGGGCATGAAAGTTCAGGTCTATGTGGTTGGGACCTTATTTCGTGTCAAAGGTGTTAAAGAAGGGCGCATATGAATTGATTGATTTTGAAGGGAATAAGCTGCCTGAGCCTAGAAATGGGCTCTACCTGAAAAAGTATTATGCTTAGGCTTAGCACTTTTTCCTATATTGTATTGTATGTATCTTTATGTACAATAGTTCATCAGTATGTGTTTTTTATACCATTTGCTGGTTATTATAGATGTCTTCCAAGTGGTTCATAAGTTTCACTGATGGCACCAGTCGCCACACTTTTAATTTGGCTTCAGCCGCGTGGGTCATTTATTCACCCTCAGGACAGTTAATTGCCTCAGGAGGCGCTTACTTAGGTCCTGCTACCAATAATGTCGATGAATACAGGGCTGTCATTGAAATTTTATGGGATGCTTTGTCACGTGGTATCACTCAGCTGGTAGTCTGAGTGGACTCTCAGCTGGTGGTTTCCTAGCTCAATCAGGCTTATCAGGTGCAGAACCCTATTCTATTACGTCATTTTTATGCAAGTTAGGTTATTGGAAAGAAATTTTGAGTTTATTATATTCAATCATATTCCAAGAAATCAAAATTCATTAACTAATGTATATGATAATTATATCTTAGATTGGCATTTAACACATTTTGCATAAAGAGATACAGCAGACACATAAATAACATTTGTAAATAAATCGACAATATATATATATATATATATATATATATATGTGTGTGTGTGTGTGTGTGTGTGTGTGTGTGTGTGTGTGTGTGTGAATATCTGTCCATATAGATAGGTCGAGATCTGATCCTTAGATACAGTCATAATTGTATAATATACAAAAAATATACAAAACATGGATCAAAGTCCATAAAATGCTCCTAAGCCTAAGCTTGACCACCCTGGTAAGTTGGACCACCCTGGTCCCCTCAATCACTCTCCGCTCGGGCTTCTTTAGCCTCCTCGGCTTCAACAGACTCAACAACATCTATATACACAAGTACAACTCTGGCTACCCACCTTGCAAGGCGTATCTAGGCAGGTGGTACACAAGCCACTAGCTCCTGCATAACGGCAGGGATGTGATCAATGCATAAGGTAGGTACTTTCTGGGTAAGCCCGACTAGATTCCCCTCAAGAACCCTGATCAAACCTTGGTCCTCTCCCAAAACAGGATGCACATATATGCATGGGTGCCCGATAGGGCAGACTGGTCCAATATTTGCATTTTGACATTTTAAAAAGGATCAAAACTCTTATACATATGTATATATCTTTATATTTAAAATTCATAAAAGTTTTAAAATTTTGAAAATAAAAGATACCTGACTGTCCCCATGCTCCTCCAGGAGGGAGGACAAGGTTAGTATCACCTCGGAAATCTAACCCATAATATGGAAACTACTCCAAGGCTGGTAACTTTCACTCCCACCAAAAGTAGAAGTCATCATCATAGACACTCTAGGCCGATCCACCACCTCCCTGGTAGGGGAAGATCTCTCCCCACCTACTCAGCCTAGGATGACGAGGAGAATGAAATGGAAATGGTACTGTAGAACTTAAACCCAACACTCTCCCAAAGAAAAAGGCTAGTAACATGCTAGAATAACCAAAATTCTTCTGCCTTCCTCTTTTGCAATCAGAGAGTTGTTTCCTTGTTATTGGGAGCACTCCTGAACACCAGTCATATAGGGCTCCCTACATACAGTCCACTGGTAGTCTCATTTGGTTCCGAGTTGCAAGGTGAAGTGATGATGACCCTGCAACCCTCACTATAGTGCTCGCCAATACCTATAAAGGAAAGTTGTTTATGTGAACAATAGGGATGCATCTACCCCTCTTTTGAGTGCCTGACTCGCAGTATATGTTTATGTAGTTCTGTACACTTAGAAGGTCACCACCTCTACCGGTACCTTCCAAGTTTACTGGAACTCTTTGTCGTGATAAACTGAAAATGAAATAGACATCTTTCAAAGTAATCTCTAGAAACTCACCTTGAAGGTCAAACATTCCTAGATCATGATCCAAATAGTTTATAAAAAACACTAAGAGGCGGACATTTGACTGCATAGGTGAGGCGCAGAAAAATTTCAATAACCCACTCTGAAATAAAACATTCATCGTGGGTGCATCTTGTTGTTAGAATAATCAACCCATAGTTAGCTACCTTAGACATTAATTAATCCATTTTTGTCTTATTTTCCTAGTTTCCATACTCCACCTTATGCAAGTTGTCCTCCACATGTCCAAAGTGGTCAAACTTGATGAAACTGAGTCATGGAGCACTTGGAAAACCAGTTGGAATCAATTCTGCTTTATTCCTGGCCTTCCTAGCATATGTCTTCTTTTCTGCTTTATTACCTGCATTTGCTGAGTTTTAAGGCAATTGGGAAAGTTTGACTAGGTGAAGTTAACTTGTTTTCTGTCCTCATCATCCTCCACTCTTTTCTCCTAAGAAAAGCATGTATGATTTGTCCTTCCATCATCTATTAGCTTTCCTAATTTATTTTGCCAATTTGTGAGCTCCTAGATAGATTTGGAAATTGCTTTATGCACCAATGGGGGATTTGTTTAGATTTAGTAAGCCTGCTTTTGACCGAATTCGAATGGCATCCCAATGCATTCGAATATCTCATGTAATTATTTATTGTGGCAGCCTATGACTTCATAGGGTTTTCTATTGTACACTTATTCAATACAGTTTAGTGTTCTGTTCCATATTCAATCTCCTTTGTGTGTAATTTGCATGTGTAATTGGCAATTTTTATGACTGTAATTGTTCTAATGCCTGGGTTCAATTTCCACATGGTATCAGAGCCTTTGTAGATCGATTTCTCTCCTTCCACTTTGTTATTGCAGGTTCGACATCATTGACTGGGAGCATTCTGCTAACTGAAGGGACAATTTCTGAGCTATGGATCAATCTCAGAAGATCATTTTGACTCCATTTAACTTCTTTGAATGGAAAGCAAAGATGGAGATACTATTGAGAGTGAAAGGCCTCTACAGAGTGACTATGGGAACAGAAGCAGAGCCCAATGTAGCTACAAAGAAAATTAAATGGCACAATAGGAGGGATGAGGCCTATGGTCTCATGTCTCTGAGCATATCTAAAGACCTCCTTTTCCATCTTGATGGATTAACATCACCAAATGAAGTATCGAAAAATATTGTTGAGATTTTTGGTAAGACAGATGAGATGAGGGGATATCAAATTGAAAATTAATTGATCTCCCTGAGTCCCAACAACTTTGAATCCCTGCAACTCTACTTTTCCAAGTTCAAAGCCCTTGTTTTGCAGCTAAAACAGTGTGGAATCGAAAAGAAGGAGTAACTGGTTTTGGCCATACTCTCAAAGCTTGGCCCTGACTATTCAGTGTTTGTCTCGACCTTCCATGCCACAAAATTGATAGCTCAAGCCTGGAAAATGCCTAGCCTTGTAGATTTCATGGAATCTCTCACACAAGAACAAGATAAATTGGTGATGATGGGCACCATCAAACCTTCCAAAGACCAAGCTCTAGTTGTTGGAGATTCAAGGGTGGATTCAAAAGGTAAGAAGAAAGCTAAGAAGCCACCTAAGCAAAAGAGAGACAAGAACAAGTCTCCAGAGGAGCCCCAAGGTTCCAAGAAGAACTTCCAGAAGAAGAACAAAGGAGAAATGAGCAAGTGTGCATACTACAGTAAGGGCAATCATCCTGAAATCTCCTGCATGAAGAAGCAAATTGACATGCTGACCCAACTCCTTGAGAAGAATGGCATCTCCCTTCCTAATAGCTCAAAGAAGAGGGAAGGATGATCAAATTCAGAAGATAGAGAGAGAGTTCATGCATTGGTTGCTGGCACATCAAGCTCACCTAGTTTCATCATTGATTTTGGAGCTTCAAGACATATGGTTTCGACCAAGGAGGCATTCACCTCACTTGACATGTCAAAAGGTCCACCAATAGTACTAGGAGATGACTCTCTCATTGAAAGTTTGGGCAAAGGGAGGATTGATCTTGACCATGGTAAGTTCACCAATGTATTGTATGTTCTAGGTCTTGCCTCTAACCTCTGATCAATGTATCAGATGACCCACATAGGGTCTCCAAAGAAGGTCATATTCTGCCATGATGAAGTTGAGATCACAAAGATATCAAGTGTTAAAGTCATTGCAAAAGGAACTGCAAATCACACTTCGAAGGTATACGTGTTCTCACACTTCCTACCCTACTCAAGCCCCTCTGCTCTTGTGATTCATGCTAATGAGGCAATCAAGCTTTGGCATGAAATATTTGGCCACCTTAACTATAAGTATCTTTCTAATATTAGTGAAAAATAAATGGTCATAGGGTTACCAAAGATTAAGTTTTCCAAAGGAGTCTGTCAAGGTTGCATCTTAGGAAAACACTCAGAGCATAAATTTGAGAAAGCTAGTCATGAGAGAACCTCTGCACCTATTGAATTGATCCACAGTGATGTTGCTGGCACATTTCTTCATATGTCAATGAGTCAAGCCAAATATGCATTGACATTCATAGATGACTATTCCAGGTACTGCTAGGTTTACTTCTTGAAACACAAGTCTGAAGTTTATGGCCTCTTCAAAGTCTTTAAGAATTTGGTTGAAAACCAGTATGGGAGGAAACTCAAGGTCCTCAGATCTGACAAAGGTGGTGAGTATGTCAAGTTTGAGTTCATTCAATATTTTGTAGATGTAGGTATTCAGATGTAGCATTCTATCCCTTACACAACACAACAAAATGGTGTTGCTGAGAGGAAGAACAGATCATTGAAAGAGATGGCAACCTGCATGATGGAGGCAAAGAATTTGCCACCAAAGTTTTGGTTCGAAGCTATAAAATGTGTAGCCTATATCCAGAATAGGGTGCCTCATAAACAGCTTTATGGTATGATTCCTTTCGAAGCATGGAGTGGGCAAAAGCCAGATGTGACCCATTTCAGTATTTTTGGCTCAAGGGCTTGGGCTAGAATTCCAACAGAAAAGAGGAAGGCTTTGTAGCCCCAAATCCAAGAGTGTCTATTTGTTGGGTACTCTGAATATTCAAAAGGGTACAAGATGATCAATTTGAGCACAAACAAAGCCTTCATTGAAAGGAGTGTTCAGTTCCAAGAAGAGCCTTTAGCAGTAGTGGAAGTTGGAGAATCCTCTTCACCACCAGAACCATTGAATGTAAGTGAAGAGATAGTTGAGTTCGCTGATTCTGGTATATCTGATAATGATGATTTAATTGCAGATCCTAACAGTCCTACAAGACCAACATGGGCAGCAAAGACCATTCATGCAGCTGGAGAACTAGCTGGAAATCCTAATGATCCTAGGAGGACTAGATCTCAGTTTGAGAGTGCTCTATGTATGAAAGACCCTTTGTTTGTAGAGAAATGCTATCTGATGGTTGAATCAGACCCACAGACATATGAAGATGCAGCACATGATCCAAGATGGCAAAAATCCATGAAAGAAGACTTCAGCTCACTCCAGAAGAACAACACTTGGGAGCTGGTTGATCTTCCCCCAGGGAGGAAGCTAGTTCAGTGTAAGTGGGTTTACAAAACCAAGTTTTATGCTAATGGTTCACCTTTGAAATATAAGGCAATATTGGTAGCCAAGGGCTACTCACAGGTACATGGCACAGACTACAATGAGAACTTTGCACTAGTGGCAAAGATGGACTCCATCAGGCTAGCCTTAGCCATTGCAGCTTCGAAGCAGTGGGAGGTACATCACATGGTTGTGAAGTGTGATTTCCTAAATGGAGATATTACTGGAGAGATTTAAATGCATCAGCCTCAAGGATTTGCTACTAATCCATCTCTTGTGTGCGGGCTAAAGAAATCAGTGTATGGGCTTGGTATGCCAAGATTGATGGCTTTCTGCTATAATTGAATTTTTTTCGATGCAAGTCAGATCCTAATGTTTATTTGAAGCTGATTCATGGATCTTTGATGATTATTGTCTTGTATGTAGATGACCTTCTTATTACAGGAAGCTCAAAGGATGAAATTGTCTCCTAGAAGGATGCAATGAACCATGCATTCTCTATGACTGATTTGGGGTTATTGAGCCAATTCTTGGGGCTCGAGATTGCTCAAACCAAACATGGCATAAAATTACATCAGTCCAAGTATGCCTTGGATTTGCTAAAAAAGTTCAACATGAAGGATTGCAAGCCAAGCAAGACTCCCTTCCTTTCAGGAGTTAAGCTTGAAGAAGTAGATTCTTCACCTTTGGTAAATAATACATTGTATAGGCAACTGATTGGGTGTTTGCTGTACCTTACACATACTCGACCTGATCTTTCTTATGCAGTAAGTGTGGTTTCAAGATAAATGGATCAGCCTCATGAGATCCATTAGAGAGCAGCCAAAATGATCCTTAACTTTGTTCAGGGAACAAGGACTCATGGGATATTCTACAAAGCTAAATTTGATCTTGATTCGATTGGGTTTATTGACAGTGATTGGGAAGGTGACAACACATATCGAAAGTCAATATCAAGATATGTGTTCATGCTTGCTGAAGGACCAATCAGCTGGCTAAGCAAGAAACAGAGTGCCATTTCACTCTCATCTACAGAAGCAGAGTACAAAGGAGTTGTAAATGCAACAACTCAATGTTTATGGTTGCAGGGGTTACTTGGTGAGTGTGGTTTCGAATCATAATACTTTACTACTATCTATTGTGATAATCAAAGTACCATTCGAATCTGCAATGATCCAGTTCAAAGATAGAGAACCAAACACATTGAGATCCATATGCACTACATCAGACAGCTTGTGCATGATGGCACCATTCACCTACTCGTATGTTCATCTTCAGAACAAGTAGCAGATATCTTCACCAAAGTTTTTTGTGAGAAGACATTCAGCAATCTCAAATCACTACTGGGGATTGCTGATCATGTTGTGAAGCATGAGTGATGACAAGATATTCAAATTTTGTTTTTTTTCCATGTTTAAGGGAGGATTTTTCCCACTGGGTTTTTGCCTCTTTCCTTGGTTAAATGGACATGCAGTATGTAAAGGGTGACTAAGCCTTGTTGCTAGGCCCTATAATTTTCTGATATTTTACTCATAATTCAGGCTTAAGGGAGGGTGTTATAATAATCAACCGATAGTTAGCTACCTTAGACATTAATTAATCCATTTTTGTCTTATTTGCCTAGTTTCCATACTCCACCTTATACAAGTTGTCCTCCACATGTCCAAAGTGGTCAAACTTGCTAAAAATGAGTGATGGAGCACTTGGGAAACCACTCAGAATCAATTCTACTTTATTCCTGGCCTTCCTAGCACATGTCTGCTTTTTCTGCTTTATTGCCTGCTTTTGCTGAGTTTTAAGGCAATTGGGAAAGT
Organism: Pseudotsuga menziesii; assembly: GCA_001517045.1. NCBI lineage: Eukaryota > Viridiplantae > Streptophyta > Pinopsida > Pinales > Pinaceae > Pseudotsuga > Pseudotsuga menziesii. Next base: position 463,888 of record LPNX010278829.1, on the reverse strand, counting down.
TTGACTAGGTGAAGTTAACTTATTTTTTGTCCTCATCATCCTCCACTCTTTTCTCCTAGGAAAAGCTTGTATGAGTTTTCCTTCCATCATCTATTAGCTTGCCTAATTGATTTTTCCAATTCGTGAGGTCCTAGACAGATTTGGAAACTGCTTTATGCACCTATGGGGGATTTGCTTAGATTTAGTAAGCCTGCTTTTGACAAAGTTCGAATGGCATCCAAATGCATTCAAATATGCCATGTAATTATTTATTGTGGTATCCTATGACTTCATAGGGTTTGATATTGTACACTTATTCAATATAGATTAGTGTTCTGCTCCATATTCAGTCTCCTATGTGTATAATTTGCATGTATAATTGGCAATTTTTGTGAGTGTAATTGTTCTAACACCTGGGTTCAATTTCCACACTTGTAGAGATTCTTGGTCCATGTATTCATGTTCCCTCTCCCTCCACTCAAGCACCATCTTTCAATCTATTAACCAAGCAATTTCAAACCATTAGATTCATATAAAAATTTGAACTTTTGACCCTATATATTCTTTTTTCACCTCACACAGTGTACGCGACTGTCCTTTGGGCAAGTCGCATACTGTACGTGACTTTTCTTTAGGAAACCCACATACAGAATGCATGTAAGCGACTATTAACATACCATACCCATGTACACAACGTTCATGCTTTAAGGGCGCTTGAAAACATAAAATTTGGGCCCAAAATTGAAAATTGTTTGGATCAAATGAAAGAGCATGGAGTGTAGTTTTACCTGACACTTGTGGTTTTGAGAATGGTCCATCGAATCGTCCACACCGAGCAATCAAAGGTAGAGGTAAAACTTGTCTTTTTTGGTTAAAAATCAAATGGTGAGTTTTTTATTCATATTTTGAACTATTTATAGAAAAATTATTTTCAAAGTGGGTTTTTTCCCTATAGTTCATATTTAAAAAAAAAAACTAATGCCATCTCTTTTCTTCCATGTGATAGGTTTGTGGTCATTGAACATTGTTTTTCGCTCATATAGGATGTTTTTTGGTCATTCCACATGCATTTTGCATTTATACCTAATCCATCTTAATCTTAGCATTAACACTTTGACCATAGACTATGGTATCTTTAACCATTAGTTCCTTGTTTATACCATTGTTCTTCCATGGATAGGACTTTCCTCCCATGAGTATCCTTATTTATAACCTACTTATTTCAATACTCATGCTGCAACTGTCATAGATTAAGGGGAATCTTCCTAGCTATTTTTCACGCCAAGTTGAGCCTAATTTTTTGTCTCTTTTTACAAGCTATCCCTTTATAAGACTCCTCTCCCTTATGGAGTTTCTTTAGGCCTAGGTCTAACTCCTAAAAACAGACTTGACTACCAAGTAAACTTGCCTGTTCAAGCTCGTTAAGAATACATGAATGGGAATCCACATTGGTGGTAGGTTATCTCTTTCTCGGACCATGTAGAATAATATGAGAAAGGATCACTTTCTTTTCTACGGAATTGAGAAGAGTATTCTCAGGTATAGGTTTATCACTTTTTCGGACCCGATGGACTAAATTTACGGAAAAGGAATACCTAGTATGAGCTCAGTTTTCTCTTTTTCATGCTTTGGACCTAAACATGAAAAAGATTCCAAGTGTACTTTATGTCTTTGTCATGCTCATTAAACACCAAGAACAAAGCATCAAGTTTATTGTTGTAAGCCCCATTTCTCATACTCAAATGGATCTTTCCGAGTGATCTTGCTTTCCTTCACGCTCATAAAAATCAAGCTATATGCTGCTCTCAAAGGAGCATTGGGTAGGTGGTAATTTAACCTTTTTTGGACCTCCCTGACTAAGTACAAAAAAGTTTCACCTTCTCTTCTACAGAAGTTAAGAGAGTTCTTCTGTGGTATGTTTGATACTTTTTCGGCCTCAGGAGACTAAATTGGATGAAAAAGGACCCCATTGGAGTCTTCTTCGGAGTTTTCAGACTCTCTAAACATGAAAACACCAAGTCAGCATGTACTAGTTTAGGCTCATAAAATCCACAAATCAGAGACACTATCAAGCATTATTCCCTCTTCTCTTCAAGCTTGTCAAAAAATGAAGAGAGGCTTGAGTTGACTTTCCTGGACTCGTTAAAATTTAACTGGGAAGATAAGGAAAAAGTTTTCTTTTGGTTCTCAGTCAATGGCAGCATGTATTCCTTGAACATAGCACTCTTTGTCTTTTCCGATACTCATGTCTAAGTGTTCACTTTTCAGTTCAGATATTACTTCGAGTTTCTTACTCCTCCTCTTGTCAGTTTCACTTGGGGAATCTGATCATCTCTCCTACATGACAGATAAGTCTAGTTGTACTATCTGTAAAGTTAAAAGCTACCTTGGGTCATCTATGTTTCGTGCTCACTGTTCAAGGAATTAACCCTATATCTGATCTATATCATGAATCCATCATTGTATTATCTGTTATTACTTGTGTCTCCTTTCCTTTACCCAGTTCCTAGTCAATCTTCTGATCCATTGGAGGATCTATTTCCTTCCTCATCATAGTATGGTTTCGCATCAGTACTTCCTGACGACGAAGGCCTAGAGATTTGATGATCGTACCTAAGGATTCAATTTCATTTTTGGTGATGTTGGCTTGCATGGGAAAACCCGGGTTTTACTGTATTTAACCAAAAACACCCCTAGCTCACTGGCCCTTTCAGCGACAGATCGCAGAGCGGTCTGAAGTCTCACCCAAAGTGATTCTAATGGGTTGGACAAGGAATCAAGTGTCTTGGACCAAGTTTTGTGGTAGCCTGGGTGTCTCGTGGCTCTTCTAGCCTGCGAGATTTTTGTCTTTCTGCGACGCGCAACTCCCTCTTACTTGCGCCGAATCTAGTCCTTATTGCATCGTCGTGCCTTAGGCAATGCGTAACTCCTTCCTACGCTGATTCTCAACCGCAGTGCACCACATCTCCTCTACTGGTGCGATATTGCCTCCTTGCGATATCCTACCGCTACGGCTCAGCATACTCAGTGCTACTCATTCCGACTTATGGGATTTAATATACAAGGTTGCTTAACTCTACGACTCTTAACTATCTGGGATGAAATGTAGATAAACTCTTACACAAAATACTTATGGATTTCGACTTGCATTTATCTTCTATAGTGCTGTAAACTAAATAATGCATACATACATTAAACTATAAACAATGTCCATGTGATAACTGATAGATGCAACAAATATACACGACACATAAATCAATCACATAACACATGATTTTAACATGGTTCACCTCCAGGATGGAAGTTGCGTCCACAGAACTGTGTTTCTATTATAGCTCACGGGAAGGTAAACACAGTTCTGTTGCACCGCATATGCAGCTCGAGATCTTCTGGGTAACTCCGCACACAGCCTAGAGCCCTTCTCTCTTATATCTATTTTCTACTCTATATTGCACCTCTTACAATATACTCTTCCCTCTATGTCGATCCCTACAGAACGTTACATGCATACTCAGTGAACCAGCTACTGGTTACAGTAAGATAACTACAGTTAATAACAGAACCAGAGCTCGGCTTCTTCAACTGTCTAATAATCTAAAAAACAACTAACAACCGAACGAACTAACTAACCGAACAACCAACCAACCCTTTTACAATACAAAATACATCCCTTTATAGGTGGCCCGAAGGTCTCTCCATTACAACACTGTTGGCCTGTCCCAACAGTAACCACTACTGTTGGAGCAGGGTCCCGCAGCTACAAAAGAAGCTGCCAGTTTAGCAGAAAGACAGTTTTGGCGGAGAGGAGATAAGGTAGAGCTATGACGTCGTAGCATGTTTCTAGCTGTAGAGAAGAGATGGAAACCATGACTTTTAGGACAGAGAAGTCAAGGAAGACGACAGTACCTGAGCGGCCGAGAAGAGAGAGCTCAACCACTGCATTGAAGGCAGCGGTGAAGATAGGAGGGCTTAGCTACCCTCATAAAGGAAAAGGAGCAACGAGGCCGAGGTATTGAAGACGAAGGACAGAACCAGGGAAGCGGTGCACAGTACCCATGGTCAGTGCCGGGAAGCATGGAAGACTACAGAGAGCTATGGTGTGATGGAAAGTAGCTACCTCAAGTACAGATATGCCAACTGTCACTAATTAGGGTTTTGGGTTACTGTTGGGACAGGCCCACAGTGTTGTAATGGAGAGACCTTCGGGCCACCTATAAAGGGATGTATTTTGTATTGTAAAAGGGTTGGTTGGTTGGTCGGTTAGTTAGTTCGTTCATTTGTTAGTTGTTTTGTAGATTATTAGACAGTTGTAGAAGCCAAGCTCTGGTTCTATTATTAAATGTAGTTAGCTTACTATAACCAGTAGCTGGTTCACTGAGTATGCATGTAACAATCCACAGGGATCGACATAGAGGGAAGAGTATATTGTAAGAGGTGCAATATAGAGTAGAAAAGAGATCTAAGAGAGAAGGGCTCCAGGATGTGTGCGGAGTTACCCAGAAGATCTCGAGCTGCATATGCAGTGCAGCAGAACTGTGTTTACCTTCCCCTGAGCTATAATAGAAACACAGTTCTATGGACGTAACTTCCATCCTGGAGGTGAACCACGTTAAAATCATGTGTTATGTGATTAATTTATGTGTCGTGTTTATTTGTTGCATCTATCAGTTATCACATGGGCATTGTTTACAGTTTAATGTATGTACGCATTATTTAGTTTACAGCACTATAGAAGATAAATGCAAGTCGAAATCCATAAGTAATTTGTGTAAGAGTTTATCTACATTTCATCCCAAATAGTTAAGAGTCGCAGATTTAAGCAACCTTGTATATTGAATCCCGTAAGTCAGAATGAGTAGCACTGAGTACGCTGAGCCACAGCAGTAGGATATCGTAAGGAGGTGATATCGCACTAGCAGAGGAGCTGTGGTGCGCTACGGTTGAGAATCAGCGTAGGAAGGAGTTACGTGTTCCCTGAGGCGCGACGATGCGATAAGGACTAGAGTCGGTGCAAGTAAGAGGGAGTTGCGCATCGCAAAAAGACAGAAATCTCACAGGCTAGAAGAGCCGCGAGACACCCAGTCTGCCACAAAACCTGGTCCAAGACACTTGAGTCCTTGGCCAACCCATTAGAATCACTTCGGGTGAGACTTCAGGCCAGTGAGCTAGGGGTGTTTTTGGTTAAATACAGTAAAACCCGGGTCTGCTCATGCAAGCCAACAGGTGAATTCCTTTGCTTCAGTTGTCAATTATCACCTATTGGTTGACAATATTTTGAATCCTATCCATGTTGGACTTCAATAACATCTCTTCACATGGCTTGGATTGTACTGGTTCTTTGGGATTTTTTATGAAGACCTTAGTTTCATATCTATGGACTAAGTTGTGCAAGGTTATGTTGTGGTCACTTACATAGCTTCCAGATCTTTGAAGACTCATCATTATTGTATATTGTGGCTTCGATCCACCTTTGTAATATACGTGGTCTCGTACCCGTACTATATGATGTACTCAAATATTGTAAAGGAGATAGTGTTACAGTATACTGAACGTAGCATCCTTGGATATGAATTTGTATATGACATTATTATGTATTTGTTTTAGGTACTACCTCTATTCTATTTGACTTCTCAGTTCTCCAAGATAATGATTATAATGTATTTCGGCCATTCTTTCCCTTTGACCTCACACATTAGGGAGCATCTGTTATTAACCCAAATGGAACTTCTCCATCCAAGTGTCAACATTCCTTATGTTGGTACACAAAAGGACATCTTAGGATTGAAGTTTGCTAAAACACTATAGATGGGCATGACATGAGATGCATTTACCCTTGAACCATCTTGCCATATTATTTTTCTAAGTGTTGAATGGTGTACGCGACTATCCTCATTACGACTCCCGTACATATGCAACTATTCCCATTGCCAACTCACATATTGTACGCGACTATCTCTATTTCAAACCACGTACATAAGCATACACGGGTTTCCTTTAAGCAACTCACGTGTCATACGCGGGTTGCCTACATCAATAGTCACATACATCTTTATTTGACATTAAAAAATATAAATCATAATTAATGGATATTAGTTGGGTCCTAATCATTAACTATCCCAACTGTTTCAACTTCCTCAACCTTCGAAACCACTCTATTTACCAAAGTAGAAACAGAGGCCTTGGGGAGGGCATTAATCAATCAATTTTGGAGAGCAAATTTATGCTGGTGGTATATCTTCAGAAGTCTTGGAGTAGCAGAACTTAGAGTCCTTTGGTTGCAGAGGAGTCCTTGTCTCAGAAGTTGGGTTGTACTCTTATCTCATTCAGTGATTGCTAATAAAGAGAATTCTTCTTCCAACATTGTGTTGAGTCTCTTTCATGTATCATGGTTGATGAATATATTCGATTATGCACTAGATATATTGTTTGTCTAACCTCTCATATATAGATGCATAAGATTGTACTTAGAGAATTTTCTCTTTACAGGTGAAGTAGGTGCATCCCTGGAAGCTTTGGAGAGAAGTAGAGCAGAAGAAGATCAAGCTTGGATCAACCGTCGGTAATTGGGTGAGTCAAGTATTTCTTCCTATTTCCTTTTTGTACTCTATTAAATCTGATTGTCTGTCAAGATAATAGTAAGTTGGTAACCCCATAACCTAGGTTACAAGGGTGTTTAATCCTGAACAACAATCCTACAGACTGCAAGGTGCTATATCCTTTCTCATGCCAGATGAAGAGCACCTTGGTGGTTTTTCCTAGATGGGTTTCAACATTATTTCTTATGTCCAAATGAATGATTGATGTGGTGAATGTTTGTGTGATTGATTAATAGTTGCTTTCAGTGCAATGTTAAATATGGTTTAGTTTCTGTCAGTTTCTTGCAATTGGTAGATGGATGAACATAATATCTTGCTGGATTGACATTGTATAAATATATATCATTCTAGATAATTTATGTTGTGATTCCTAACTTAAGTCATAGAGTCAATTGATGTGAGTCACCTGCGTTGCATGAGTTGCACTAGCTGCAAGGGAGAAAGGGAAGTCAGGTCATGTGTGATGACATACAGTTCTGCTCATTCGCACAAAACCAACTCCTCTGGCCAGTCGTCCTATTGCCTTTGTTGATCTCCTTGGTTGCGAACCAAGGGACTATACTTACCCGACAATCATGGAAGCATGGTTCTGGCAGTTACCCATCTATGAGATATCTCGGGTGAGACTGCACCTATTTCGTAGGTGTTGCCAATGGGGTTTGGTCTATCAGGTCAATATCTTGGGTAGTTGTTGGATCAGCAGGCTACGCAGAACCTTGGTCATGCAAGTGGGAAAAAGTGGCCAACAAATGGTTCAATTGCCGAGACCTTTGATTAAATAGGGGATATGGTGTGGCACCCAATGAAGGAGGAGATAGAGGACTGGCTAGATGCTAAAATACTGGCATTTGTGCAAGAAGAAAGTGCAGGAACACACTTTAGCATAGAAAGATGGTTAGATGATTATATATACTATGATATATTTCATGAGATCTTCTTTGCTAGGTTCCCTATTCTACTGCATAAATGGTTGGTAGGATTGGCATCTACATGGACCAACTACCAGACAAGGGAGATTACAAAGTGGAGTGAATAATTGGTTTAGGAGGTAACTAGTGTAAGCAATGATGTCTCAAGAGTTGTTGATTTTTGGGTTGATAGTATATTGCAAGGGTATATTACTGAGTTTGCAGTAGATACCGTAACTTCATATAGTGAAGCTAAATGAGATTTCTTCCAAGGACCACAAAGGAGATACTTAATAAGCATAACTACATGGATAAAACTACTTTCTTGTGAGAAGGGTATTTTGCACTCAGATAGCTGAGTTGTTTGAATAGGAAGGGGATATGCCACTAACAAGTAGATAAGAACATGGGGAGGAGTACGTGAAAATGTTCTTAGGAAGAATAGAACCTGAGCTCGAGGTTGGAGTCATAAGGAGTGGGAGGAGATTCAGATCAGGAAAGAGAAGGAAAAATGAAAGGGGCCGATGTAATCCTAGTTTGTTCAAAGTAAGTGAACATGAACTTCGGTCGTGCGAAGATGAAGGGTCTTATGATGAAGAGGAGGACTATAGCTTGATCTTGGAAATACCTAAAGATCCGGATAGATTTGATGAGACCTTAGGGTCAAAGAATAATTATATAACACCATCTATATCACCTGCGACAAAATCTAGAGTCTCATCTCCTGAAAGGACCTCTAACTCGGTCAACACTAGCCCTAAAACTAGTAAGCTAGAAGGTACACCTCAGTTGAACCCTGCCCCCAAGAACTTGAACGCCAACTTAATGGCCGCGGCATACATCTGGTTACTTACATTTAATGGAAATGGAATGGAAGACCCTGAACAAAGTTGGTTCCTATGTGAAGCTGTGTGGATGGTACATTTGGTCCATGGTACTGACGTCAAGAAAGCACAGATGATTATGACCTTAAGGGGTCACACCATGGATTGGTTCATGAAGTTTTGTGCCATCCTAGATGGAACACCATAGAATACCCTTGAGGAAATTTGAGCTGCAATGATATTGGAGTTTAGAAAACCCAAATCAGAGTCACAATGTATTACTGAGATTAAGGAGATTAAAAAATCTCTAGTAGAAACTGTTTGGGATTTTGACCAAAGATTTAAGATGGTGATGGCTAAAGTATGTTTCCAAACGTTTGATGTATAGCATAAGAAGTGGTTTATTTTTTCTTTGCTACCACATATCCGAGGACCGTTGATGCAGTAGAAGATAGAGTCACAAACAAAAGCATTGGACCTCACGATGAAGCTAGAGGCCTCACTTATTGCTGACAGTGCTGCTAGAATGGTCCATATTCAGTTGTAGCTAGCCATCCTCACACTACAAATTCAGGATATCAAGAAGGGAAAGGAAGGAAAAAGGGACTTTTGGTGCATAAAATGTAGAACAGATTGACATACCAAGGACAACTGTCTAACCTTCATGAATTATGTCGCATCTAGTGCACCTAACCCATTAAATGGTCATATATTCCAGTCAAGAGGTCACCATGACTAGGAATGTGTGTATTTGAAGAAGGTTGTAAGTACCCCTGCAAAATTATTTTGTAAATTTTGTAGATCGGTAGGACATGATGAAAAATAATGTAGATCATACTAGCTCTTGAAAGAGAAAACAATTGATACATACTTAATGAAAAATGAGGGGTTCCCTCAGGTTGAACATGTGCAAGCCTTGTACCAACCTACATATTTCCCAACTAATCAGTGCCAACAACCATATGGGATTCAACAACCATACATGTAGCAAAACCCCTATCAACAAAACTGCCATTAGAACCAGTACCCACATCAGCAATTACACCCTCAGGGAAGGGGTGGTGGAAACTTTAGAGGATGGGGTGGCAAAGGAGGATTTGGTAGGTGGAGAGGTCCAGTTACATGATATAACTATGGACAAGTAGGTCAATTTTCTAGAGATTGTTTGGATCCCACAAGGACATGCTCATATTGTAAAGGGCAGGACCATAATGTTGAACAATGCTATTAGCTGATCATAAAGTGGTAAGCAAGAACAATTTCCACACCCAACCCCCCACCAAACCAGAACCCGAATGAAAATGCGAATGTTCATATGATCATGGTTGAACCGTGAGACTTGAACATTGATGCCATAATAAGAGAGTGTGTGATGACTGGAGTAGAGAAAGAGAACCCACAAGAACAAACATAGCTGCAAGTGAGGCTGGCAGCACAGAAAAAACAATCATCGACTGGACCGAAGCAGAAGGAAGTATTCTGGGATGTGCAATCAGACTTTATAAGCCCTGAGGTACCATCCACTTCAATAGAAGTCAAGTACATTTCGGAACGATTCCAACACCTGTTACAGAAAAATATTCAACTAAGGTTAGTAAGTTGAGGCCTCTTCTATCAAGCTGTTTAATTCTAATCCAAGATAAATACTCTATTGCAGAGTTACAAGCAATAATAGACAAGATCCTAGTAGTACCACACATTGAGAATAAGGTTAACCAATTCTGATGAAAATGTAAGAATGGCCACGAATTGAGAATGAATTCATAGATAGGTGATTATGATGTGGACTATATCATCTTAGATCTGGGGTCGAATGTCAATATCCTAATGCACCAGACTTGGGAAAGCATGGGTAAGTTGCACTTAGACTGGTCTCCTATCCAGCTACGTCTTGCCAATCAGGAAAAGGTACTACCCATTGGATGATTGATCAATATCATCGTCGATGTTGAAAGATTGCAAACATATGCAGACTTTGAGGTCATCAACATTGTAGATGATAAAAATCCTTACCCTGCACTACTAGGGATATATTGGGCTATAGACAATCAGACAAATATAAATTTCAAGAAAAGGATCCTCTCCTTTGAAGATGAGGAAATGAGATTAGTATCATCCATTGATCCATTTGAGGGGAAAATATATGTTGAACCTATTTACAACGAGGGGAAGGTCGACTATGTTTATCAAATATACAATGTTACAGCTATGCACGAAGATCATATCAGTTCGACAGCAGATGGGAACCTAAGTTGGAAGTGCACAAGTTCATGTACACCTTATTCAAGGGAGGCTTTAGAGAATTGGAAAAATAGGTTACATGAAGTATCCATGAGAAGGTGTGCAAGAGTCAATAGGTTTGTGCGAAGGGTGGAGAATGAGTCAAGGGAGTTACCCACCTACTAAGAGTTTCATCTACGCTTTGGATACGACGACCAAGACCTACGATAACTCTGAGGATTTGTGACAAGGAACCCAGCAGGTCATGCATACAGTTCGAAAGGATGAAAACCACCCTATAATTCATAGTACAATCCAGCAAGACAAGGGGGGTATATTTTAGAAGATCAACAATGCTAATGCTCACCTACACAGCGTAGCTACTCAGCAAGACAAACTATCGAGGGGTGTAGAAGATAGCCTGACTAACTCCAACGGGCTAAAAATAATGGAACCAATAAAATATCGTAGAGTAATCCCAAAGCGCTCAAAAAATGAAGCAGTTCTACAAACCACAGATCTCCTGAAGAAATATCAGACCCTCTTCCCTCTAAAAAACACAACAAAAAAGGGAATGGTGGAAGACTTAGAGAGGATGAAGATACCTTTGTGATTGTAGACTAAACCAACTCAACAACAGCTGCTGGCAAGACATTGTCAATATATCAGGGTGAAGCCATCAACAGAAGGAAGACTTATCCTACACTATGATAGCAGAGCATTCGCGCACCTACACAAACTAAAGGAAACTTGGCTACGACTATATAACATCGCACCAACTATGGGTTGAGGCACAACGCAACTTCATAAAAGTTGATGGTAGCCACATTGCGAGTTTAATAAATGGTAGTTGCTTGAAACCTTACTACAACACGTGTAAAAAAGAAAAAAAAGAGAAAAGAATGGCCAAAAAGATGTAAACTACTCTGTTGTAGGATTGTGACAGAACCAATAGAAAAGCACGAGCAATAAACCGCCCAATGGTCACATCATCACATATACCCAAGTGAGCAACCTAAAGTGTGCAAAGCGGTAAGACAACTAGGAGCCAAAGAAGGTAAACAACAAGAATGACAAGCTGGATAGCATTAACCAGTAGATCCATACCAAAGATCTATACGGTTGGGTCACTTGTGTGGCATTAAAGAAACCTAGTACGAGGAGTAAGGTGGCATACTATTAGCTCTCATCAACCGTCTTAGCACTAATTGCTATTATTGGTCAGACAAGTACAATCTGAAAGGTCAGCTACATAAATTAATGGAGAAAGCATTGGAAAAGGAAACATGCAAGTGTGATTAGACCTTAAACTACTGTCAAATAAATTATTGAAAGATATTGTCCACTATCTACATATTTGTTTTTTCATCAACACAGTTTTTTGTTACACACTGAGAGCACCAGAGTCGAGCTAATGTAGACCTGCATCCTGTCACCTATTTTCCATCCCTTTCAAGCCCATGGTAATTAACATTCCCAGTGAGAGTGAGGCTTCAGATGCCACTGTCATCTTTGGCTTCCTAATTGAGGAGGAAGTAGAAATACAATTAGTCGCAAGCCCATAGTTGCAAAAGTCATCAGATACTGACGCAATGGAAAAGACAAGGAAGCCACAAACAATGCCAACCCCTGTTTTGCATCCTGTGTTGAACCCAGTCCAATAAATACCAGTTATTCCATGTTAGTCATCTACATGACTGCAGCCGAGACAAAAAAAAAAAAAGTTCCAGACACCCTAGGGAAGTGAGGAAAGACACCTATTGCTGACCAGGGAATTGATGATGAAGATGAAGAACTGATGCCATAGGTAGATCCATAGAAATAATGGGCCGACTCAAAATTTCCATCTTATATTATACAAGGAAGACTGGGTGCAATGCATACAGATCTCCTGGAGAAACCAGTGACCACTTTGATCACACCAAGGATCCCTATCGGCATACCTTTACTAAAGGACATACTCCCAATGTTAGTTGTGTTGAAACTCCAGGGCTATGAAACTCGATAGCAGGAGGGATTACAGATAACAGACTGCATGGATATAATACAGACTGTTGACCCTACTATCAAGATAATCAAACCGCAAAAGTGGGATGAGGGACTAGCCAATTTACATCTAACAAACATGTTGTTCATGCCTCATTTAGGCCATCGTGTACATGCTAGTACATATGTAAAGCAGTTACTAGTTTGCATTCATAGAGGATACTTATGGATGGATTATCCATACCTAATTACTGTTGAACTAATAGCGAGAATTACAGGGCTTCCAAGTGAAGGCAAAGACCCTCTGCATTACCTTTTTAAGCATCAAACTCAGGACATTAAGTGGAAGCACACAACCTTCAGCGCACAAGATGGGGATACTTAATTGGGACCATCCAAGATAAAAGTGTCAGGGTTGCTCCAAAAAAATATCTTGTAAAATATTTCATAAAGTGGTACTGACGCAATGTTCCATAGGAGTAATAGAAATTGCAGATTTATGTCCACGGGGGCAGAAATTCAATTGGTCATGGTACTTTCTCACCACCCTGTTCTAAGATGTGATGTTGGCGCAACAAAAGGAAGGTCATAAATTCTACTATTCTTAGCTGCTAATTTTGATCTCCTTCACTATATGGGATGACCCCCTGGACTATGTACATATAAGTGTCCCGGTATCTTGTTTGGGGGAAAAATACCAGAATCTATGGGAAATAAAAGGCTGACACCAAGCACCAGTAGGATAGCAATTTGGTATTATTCTTGCATGCAAAGACATTGTGACAGGTTTTTTGACAAAACCATAGGATTCACACCACAACTGTGCAAAGGTATGCTTCTTTTTTCAAATTTGAAGCCGATATGCATCATATAAATCTGTTGCCTATAAAAGTTCAACCTCGACAAATACAACAAGCCAGATTCGTAGTAACCAACGATGATGTGGACGCAATTGTCAAGCTCTGGATAGAGGAATGGCACAGCCCACTTGTAGAACCACTTCCTGAAGAGCACAATGTACAACAACCACCAATTCACCAAGTTCATGGTGAAGAGAAAGAAGGTGAGGATACCCAAGGGGACCAATCGCAAGAAAAATTGGAAGATGATGATTATATATAGGACTCATACTACCATTCTTCTACGCAGCCACGTTCTGAAGAGGAGATGCTGACCCATGTATAGCCCGAGGAAGGCCAGTCATTGCGGAAGAAGTAGAAGGCAGACATAACAACAAATACCGCTACCTTAATGGAGGATGAGCTGCAAGAAATTTCCAGCGCTGTGGCAAAAGTTGCACAATATAACCTTAGTGGCATAAGGGCCGAGCAAGAGAGCATTGCTTCCTAGGTCTAGACCCACCTCAATCAGTTAACAACAGTTATCAATGAGTTCAAGCACATGGTGGACACCAAATCATACTGTGTTGATCCTAACATACCACAGCTCACACCGCCGTGAGAACCACCAATCAAGGTAATCATTCAGGTGCAAGCACTTGACGTTAAGGAAGACACATTTGCAGACACTGATAATAATGTCACCGAGATAAAATTCTCCAAGTTGCTCTTGGACGATATCTATGTCATCCGGTAGGCAGCTGCAGCAAAACTCTGACTAAGGAAAAACATTGTTGCTCATCAAGTAGCAAAATGGAAAAGGAAGGACAAACTATGCAAGACCCTCTTACAAGGAAAGGAGCAGGAGATGCAAGAGCACATCGACTCCTTGGCTGAGAAGGAGCATGAAATCTTAGCCCATGAGAAATGTCGTTTCATGATGGCCGATTCCATTAAGAATGTCATCGCAACATTCCCACATGAGGTTGGGTAGGCTGATGAAGACTCCTTAGCTAAAGTGGCTAGGCTTGCAAAGATTACATAGGATCTTCAGTGCCAAGTAGAAGATATACAAGCCCAACAGATACCAAGCACACCCCTATAGGTGCTGGCAGAAAGAAAAATAGTAGTGTCTGAAGATGTTACCAAAATTAAAAGTGGAGAAGCAATTTATGCAAAGGCTATAGACAATGTTGCAACCATTTGGGAGACATTGCTTGAGGGTGGTGCAACTAAGAAAATATGGAAGCGCATTCATGAGGTAGATGAGCACATCACTGCTGCGAAGGTGGACATGCTAAAACTGCCCCTCTAGCAAAAGGTCCTTAAGCATGCAGAGATCAAAAGTCTCCAACAAGAATTCTAGACCCTTCACGAGCAGGAGAAGGCTAAGGAAGCCAAGGTTGAGGAATTCCAGATGGAGGTAGAAAAGATCATAGTCCATATTTAGCTGATGCAATAGAAGATTCAAGGCATATTGTAGTCAATAGAGAAAGACTTGTTGGAGCATGTACAGTCTGACCAAGTGGAGCAATTGACCACGCAAGTAGAGGATGTTGTGGTGAAAGTTGTGAAGATAGAAGCCTTGGTGCAGTCATTCAAAGGAAAGGTCTGTACTACTACGCAAACAAACCCCAAACCAACAAGTTCGCAATAATGTACAGAAATGTGACCAAGGCACCCAGCTGATTAAAAAAAAAAATTTGTTTGAATTTTTGTTTGAATTTTGGAGGCAACCATAGCACCACGCGTGTGTAGTAGGTTGGTAGAAATTATGGAAAAAGTAGTGCAGATATGATGAGACACATTAAAACCGCTACCAAAAATAGTTCTGAAGCAAGTGATGGAAAATTTGGGATAGCTGGCATGAGCCAATAGAATGTTAAATGCATCAAGATTCCATGAAGATTTGGTGCTTGGACTAGGAAAGCACTATAGCAGGATCAACTATGGAGAACTCGGTGATCGTGACCATCTAGCCCATCCACACCTACGTGCGACTATCATTACCCAAAAGTGGCAACACCAGTAATCATAGCATATCTAAGAAGGAAATCTGGTACACAAGGTGAGTGTCTTCTCTCCATAATGCCATTGGATAAGCCTACACAAAAGAAGACCTGATTCTCTCCCTATAAGATCAGGGTTTGCTTGCACTAAGCACACATCATTGGGTTATGCTTCTCACTCACTAGTTCCAGTTACAAATGAATGGGAGAGTCTCCTACTGAGAAAACTTTAGGGCTAAATCTATTTCTACGACTTTCATCCTGTTTGGTATATCCAGAGATAGCAATAAGAAAGATGGTGATAGTCACCCAGTGGCTTCAACCCATTGATAAGCCTTCGGCGAAGTCATCCTTGGATATTAGTAGACCAATTGAGTAGTGGCCCTATCAGTGGCACCAGAGCAGGCTCCTGTAGGGACCAGAGACAAAGCCCATTTTGACAGGCTCGGTGGGAACCAATCCATAGTCTCTGTAGCCTTTCACAAATTCTGCAGGCTTGAGAGGTGGCCATGTCTTTCATCCCTCCAGACGGACTGTTCATCTCTTTCCAGGTTGTGGAGGGAACAATAAGTAGAGGCAGGCTTGTGCTCTTTGCTACTGAGGTGATATTTGTCATAGTGGGGAAAATTACTCACCTCCACCACCATGGATAGAAGGACTAATCCAGTTTTCAATATTGACAAGTATTGAAAGTTCATATTTATGGAAAAAAGGGTGGTGAACAGCAGGCAGCAGAAGCAATGAGCATAAGGAAGAATAACAAGAGAGCAAGTTGCAGTAGCATGCAGCACCTGCGCACCAAATCCCAGTAACATAAGCATGGCGGCAGAGTCAAGACCACCTAGATTGCTGTATTAGAATGGGACACTAATCATTGTTGCTGAATTTCGATCCGGACTATGATAAGATAATGAGAGAGTCCCAGAGAAAAGATAGCATTCCTAATTGTGTGGATCTTGTTCTCAATGTGAAGTGCATCGGCTTACATTGCTAGCTCAAGCAAACTCTACAATCAAATCCTCCATTCCCCATCCTCTAAAATGGTGCTGTGAAATAAGCCATGTCAGTGTCCTTCTCTCCGCTCTAGTAAATATAGAAATCTATAGACAGACTCAGAGAGTTTGGATAGAAATGCTTGGGTCGCAATGATAAGGACGATGCCAAGATTGAAGATAAAGGTAATAGGTTGGTGAAGTGGTAGGGACCTGATACAGCTTCTAGTCATAGTAAAAACCTTTTATGAGTGATTCTATGGATTTACTTCAAGTGATTCCAAATGTGAAGAGGGGTTGGATTAAAGATAGTAAGAGGAGAGAAAACACAAGAACTTCTCACAAAGTTGCCTTGAAAAAAAACCAGAGGAAGAAGTGGACTGCGCAAGTTAAGATGTAGCCGAATATATATATATTTTGTTTCCTAAAATATACCACGTAGATCGGGCCGCTCATATGTCCCTTGCTTAGTGGCTTGGGACGAGCCACAGGTGAGTGTTGGGAGCCTGTTGGCCCAGGAAAGGGGCACAAGAAGGAACTTCGCACATGCAGCCAAGGAAAATGTGCTACGCATGTAATAGAAGAAAAGGAAGAGTGCAAAGGATGAAAAAGGCCCGCGAAGGCAGAACGGAGGAGTGCGCGGCAAAGGAAAGGCAAGCATGGACATGCGCAAGGGAAAAATGGCCGGATAGCGACAGATACGGAATCCAGATCATGGTCGTATAAGACGGCATAAGCTTATAGCAATGCACATATGAGAAGATATTTCTAAGTCAGGCCAATAGTGCCTCGTGTCAAGTCATGATCACCACAGCTGTAACCAGAGGGGTGGTTGATGGTGACGGCTAACAAACTACCGGGATGCAGTTGGCCCTCCGTGGCCATGCAAGTTAGTATAAATAGCAAGGATGTAATGGTTAGAGGGTTGTTCAGTCTTATTTCCTGCTTTTGAGTTTATTTGATTGAGATCACAAAGCAAGGTTGGTCAGTTAGTCTCTAAGGTTTTCATTGATCTTTGTTTAGTGTTTAGTGGTAGATTGTTATTCAGCAGTAATCCATGGAGGGGGATGCCGAAAATGCTGTAATGTCATAGCGATCAGAAGAGGAGTAGACTTGGGAAGAGTATGGTAGCGTTAGAGGGGGTGTTGAGCCGCGGATCTGGCCGCAGTGGGAGCATACCGCTAGGAGTAGGAGTAGATTAGATGAGTGAACCAGAGAGCATGAGAACTATGAGTTTGAGCTTAAAGACACATCTAAATATCAATCTACATTGCACAGACTGCAAGGTGCTATATCCTTTCTCATTCTAGATGAAGAGCACCTTGGTGGTTTTTCCCAGATGGTTTTCCACATTATTTCTTTTGTCCAAATGATTGATTGATGTGGTGAATGTTTGTGAAATTGATTAAATATGGTTCAATTTCTGTCAGTTTCTTGCAATTGGTAGATGGATGAACAAAATATCTTACTGAATTGACACTCTATAAATATATATCACTCTGGATAATTTATGTTGTGAATCCTGACTTAAGTCATAGAATCGATTGATGTGAGTTAGCTGCACTGCGTGAGTTTCACCAACTGCGAGTGAGAAAGGGATGTCAGGTCATGTGCAATGACATACAATTGTGCTCATTCGCGCAAAACTGACTCCTCCAGCCAACCATCCTGCTGCCTTCGTTGAGCTCCTTGGTTGTGGACCAAGGGACTATACTTCCTCAACAATCATGGAAACATGGTTCCGATGGTTACCTATCTATGAGATATCTCGGTTGAGACTGTGCGTAATTCACAGGTGTTGCCAATGGGGCTTGATCTATTGAGATGGTATCTCGAGTAGTTGTTGGATTTGCAGTCTGCGTAGAACCTAGGTCGTGTAAGTGGGGAAAAGTGGGAAACAAGACATCAAAATTGTATATGAAGATCCAGCACCGCTTCTACCCTTTAGTAAAAAATAAGTACCTTCTTCAGCACTTCCTGTATTATGTTGGAAGTAAGTGGTGGCACCGCCCTCACCAGGGAGCAAGTTGGAGCTATCAGAGACAAGTTTCTGGTTTTGTGAAAGAGCATATCAACACTAAGGAATAGGTTGTAAACTCTTTCTTCATTTTGTTAATGCAAAGTTGGTTCCTTTCCCATATACTTGTTATGTTGTAATCTTGCATGTTATTTTCAGATTCCTTAGTCACTAGCATAGATCTATAAATGATGTTCTGGTATTTTTGATCTCTTGTTTGTTTGATGTGCTTATGCAGGTATTTCCTTGGATACCTTTTTCCATAAGAGAAGAATCACATCACTCCATCAAATATTATATTCCATGTGTTTATAGCTTCTAGGGAAAGTTTTGTATCCTTGTTTGATATGCAAGGCTATGCATCATACTTTTCTTTGTCCAAGCATGGATGAAGCTTCACGTTTGTTGGAAAATATTACTAATCATCAACAGGTGATTTCAACAAGTGATAGTAAATTATCCCTCGATTCCCTGCTAGTTGATTAAGTGATCAATTCAGTTTCATCTGTAATTGATGCTGGTCTTCCTTCAGAGAGTGAAGTGGTCAAGTCAATGTCATTTCCACCCGATCCCATTCTTTTATCAAAGAATGTTCTGACAGAGGCTGTCACTGTGATCCATTCTTTGTCTTCCCCTACTCTTCCTGATGAAAGTGGAGGTCAAAATGCTAAAGTTTTTATGCTTTGTTCTGATTTTTCTTGATAAGAGGAAATTTTGTCTCTTTCGACAGAACCTCTCCAAGTATTGAGGTTATTTCCTTTGACTAGATTAACCTAAAAAAGTGTTGTATTCATTCAAGTGTTCCTTTCCATATAGTTGTGAATGTTAATTCTAGGTGGATGCTTAGCACTATTATTGACAAGGGGCTTTTGTTAGTATTCTATCCTCAACTGCTTGGAAAGCTTTAGGTTCACCTCAGCTTGTGCCGACCACCGATCAAATACTGGATTTTAATTGCAGGCCTACTCCAACTTTAGGAATCCTTCCTCATTTTCCTATCATGTTAGGAGGTAAAACTATTTGTATTGATGTTATGGTGGTCCAAGGTCCTTTAGATTTCAATCTTCTCGTTAGACATGATTATGTTTGCACCATGAAGGTTGTACTGTCCACATTCTTTAGAGTTATTCATTTTCCCCATGATGGGAAGATTGTGGCCAATGATCAAATTTCCTTTGATACACTTGACCATCGTATCACTCCTAGTAATCAGACTTCCCTGAATGTGCCTCACCTTCTTATGATTCCTTCCCCTTCTTCTAGTTAGCTTCTTCCCATCATAGGTAAAATGGGGGGCATGGTTCTATCCTATGGACATCATAATGGAATTAAGTTGTTAGCTTTCTTGTATTGGGGTAGCTTACCAAGATTTGGATATGTTTTTGGTTAGGAGCAGTGTTTTGAGAAAAGTTCCCATTCTATGTCAAGCTTGTTAAAGAATGAAATAGATCTCCTCAAGCATAGATTACTTTTTGGTTTCAAGCTTGCATAAAAATGAAATAATTCCTAAGCATAGTTCATTTTATATTTCAAGCTTGTTAAAAAATGAAATAGGATTCCTTAAGCATAGTTTACCCTTTGGTTTCAAGCTTACATAAAAATGAAACCATGTTTCAAGCATAGATATTTTTATGTTTCAAGCTTGTGTAAAAATGAAACATGTCCCCTTGAGAATAGTTCTTCTCTTGTGTCAATCTCGTTAAAAAGTGAAACAACACCTAACCATCATGTCAGTTTTCTCCAAGCATAGTTACCTTTTGTTTCAAGCTTGTGTAAAAATGAAACAGATCTCCTTCCCTTGAGTGGAGTCTTACCTTTAGTGTTAGAACTTGAACCTTCTTTTCACCTGCCTGATTCTCATTCTTCCTACCCCACTAGTGAACATTTTCAAAGTAGTAACCAAGTCTTTAGGTTGGGTATGGAAGAAGAATCATTAGAAGAAACAAATCTTGGGGGGCATGTTGAGCTGCTAGTAACCATGCTAGGGGTAAGCTTCGTTAGCAACCATGCCAGGGGTAAGCATCCAACCTTTGGATATCATGTTAATGGTATTTTTCAAGCATATTTTACCCATTTATTTTGAGCTTGCATAAAAATGAAACCAAACTTTGAGCATTCTTTCAACTGATCTTCGAGCTCGTTAAAAACAGTAAGATTTTCTTGAGCTTACTTTTCATTTTTTGTGGTCTAGTTAAAACATGAAAAATGGTTTGAGCTTACTTTATCACTTTTTGTGCTCTGGATTCAAAGATGAAAAAGGTTCTGAGTCCCTTTTATACCTTCAAGGTGCTCATTAAAAACTTAGTGAAGACGGATCGAGTTTACTTTTACTATTTTTCAGACTCGTTAAAATTGGATTATGAAAAAAAGAACCCTTTAATGGAGTCTCCTTTAAATTCTTTTTGGACTCCCTAAATATGAAAATATTGTTGAGTACTTGTATTATTCATACACGTAAAATTATTTGAAGAGTCATCTCTCTGATGGTAGGTTATCCCTTTTTCGGTTGGATAGACTATTTACGAAAAAGGACCCTTTGGAGTCTTCTTCCGTCTTCATTTAGACTCTCTAAACATGAATGATACCGAGTTAACTTTCAATGGACTCGTTAAACAAAACACTAAGAGACCCTTTTTGGGAATGAACCCCTCCTTTCTCAGGTTCATAAAACATATGAGAATGGACTTGTCTTCGGATGAGATACAACGAGTGTTTGTTACCCTCTTTGAACTCGTAAAAATGAAAAAGAGGCACTCATTAATCATGATGAGGAAAATTAAGGGAAGGGAATCTATTCATTTTTACAAATAATATGGTAGTTTTGTTGTCACCTTTGAACATGGCACTTGTCTGCATTTCATTCGAACAATTGGGTAAAATCAGCTTGTGTTTGAGTCGATCCACTTTCATGAGTCATGCCACCCCTTTGAGTCTTTCGAAGAATGCATCATCCATTTTCGTATTGTGTTTCTCCTCGTCAATTCAATGCTGCCAATTCTTTTGTCATGATGCCTAATGTTCAAAGGGAAGTTAGAAGTTTACCTCTATAGTTAAAATAGCCTTTGTGTCAGTACCTTTTGAGTCAGTCCTATGGTTACACTATCTACAACGTTCCAGAACTTTGTTCCGAGTTTCATGCCATCAATGTGGGATTCATCATGGCCCTCCTTCAATGAGACTATTCCTATCGACATCAACTCATCATCCAGGAATCAGTATTAGAAACAAACTTAGTACCTTGAGATCTGTATGCCTCAATGACATATTCTCTTGCTCTTAACATAGGTTCACATCAGTGACCTTTGATTGAGAGATTCGACTGTGTGTTTGACATCAAATCATCTATTCACACTTAGTATATTGTACTAGGGTACCTTGAGAATCATTAAAATTAATGGTGATCTCCCTCGCACTTGTTAACGATTCACATCATTGGTCGGTAATCAAGTGGTTTCTACCATGTTCTACTTCAGATAATTGTAATTACATGGATAGAATCGTACTTTTTGCAAGACGAGACGAAGACCCTGGGTATCTATTGAAAAGAAGTCATCAATTTTTCCCTAGGTTGCAACGGAGTATATTGTATGAAGTACCAGCATGGATCCACATTTGTATGGTCATGTCTATGCTCAAATTTGCATTTGTATGACATAGATCTACATTTTATGTCTGGTAGCTATGTCCAAGTTTGAGTCCTCTATCACATGGATCTACGTTGTATTCTAATAGCCATGTTTGTTTATCTCTCTCATGGATCTACCTTCTATTGGTTTGCAACCATGATGAAGAAACATTTATGTTGATGTATTTGTAACTTCAGAATGTATTCACCTATGTATCTTATGTCTTGTACCCCGATGTTTATTCTGGGATGTGTCTGTAATGTAATTGAGTCATGATGTCATGCCCCAATGTTTTGATCAGGAGGATCTATAATATAAACAAGTCATGTGAAGTCATTGTGGGTAACCCACCTATTGTCTAAGGGTTAAAGTCCCCGCAGTTCCGGGGCACTAGGGTTATTAGAATCACTTAATGAACTCAGCCCTAGTAGGGTTTTAGTCATGTCGAGAATTAGTATAAATAGAGAGGTGACCTCTCTATTTATCACAAACTCACTCACACTCAGTTGTAGCACATAGCTGAGGAAGAAGAAGACACTGGGGCTAGGAAGAAAGAGGTTACTGTTGTCGAGAGATCATCTTACTGTTTTGGGATTTTCTATTTGGTGTTGATTCTATCTCTAAGGAAGTTGTGGGGTTTTCTCCATTTATGGTTTCCCTGAGGAAAAACACTGTGTTCATTGTCTCTTGTGTTTGATTGTTGTGCTTGTTATTCTCTCAGTTAAAAGATCCTAATAATGCTAGCTTAATGTTAAAAATCTAACATGGTATCAGAGCTAACCTGAGAAGAAGACACTCTGCAGCTGCGGGAACTAGGGCTTCCTATTTTGTGGATATTCCTCCACATATTTTCAGAAAAATAAGGTTGGATTAACTCTCCTCCTTAGGGTGCATATTTCTGTCAAAACATAATCCAGTTCTGAGGTTTTTCAGTTTTGGACCCGACAGTGCTACCGAAAATTAGGGCTTTTCACAGAAGAGGAATTTTTCAGTGAGCCTAGGCCTAGGTTGATCTCCTCCCCAAAATTGAAGTTAGGGATCAATTTCAAAGCATTTGGTTGGATAGAAATTTGGAAAAGCAAAACCCTAATTTGCTCCTAAACTAGCACTGCAGGATTTCAGCTCCAAATCCAAATCTGACATCCTAACCTAGTAAGATCTAAATCTTTTGTATTTCTATTTGAGGTTCTCAGTTAAGATGTGTCATCATACCAAGCTTGATGAAAATCTTGAAGGAGTTGATAACTTCCGAGCCTGGAAGTATAGGATCTCCCTGGTTCTGGAAGAGAATGAGTTGGATGCCTACATCAATGAGGAGGTTCCAGTTCCAGAGGGAGATGAGGCTAAGGCCTTACATATGAAGAAGTTGGTTATGGAAAAGAGGATCATTGCTGATTCTATAAAGGATCACATTATACCACAGGTGTCCTCCCTCAAGACACCTAAAGCTATGTTTGATGCCCTAACAAAATTGTTTGAAGGAAAGAACATAAACCGGAAGATGACCTTGAGGAACCAATTGAAGAATGTGAAGATATAGAATGCAGAAACCATCTAGTCTTGCTTCACAAGGGTTTCTCAGATCAAGGAACAATTGGAAGTAGTAGATGAAGAAGTGGAGAATGCATAGATTGTGATGACCACCTTGAATGGTCTCCCTAGGACATGGGACTCCTTCATTCAAGGGATCTGTGCTAGGAATAAGTTAGTCAAGTTTAGTAGACTGTGGAAAGAATGTTCTCAAGAAGAAGCTCAGATAGCAACTCGAGAAGAGAAGATGGGAAGTGAATATCAAGATCCTATAGTACAATCCAAGAAACCTAGATCTAGCCATCACAGAAGTAAGTATTCTAATCAAAGGAATAACTTCAGAAATCCTAGAGATAAGTCTAAGTTTATTTGCTATACATGTGATGAGAGAGGACACTTTGCTAGAGATTGTCCTAAGAACAAAAGTAGCTCTCACAATAAGAAGGGAAACAACAAAAGACATCATGCTCATGTTGTAGAGTATGATGAACCTTCATCAAAGAGAACCAGATATGAAAGTGAATATTCTTTAAGAGAGGAAGAATATGTTTTGATTTCTGCTCTCACGAGAAACATTACTCATGGAAGTAATGATTGGCTTATAGATAATGGTGCTTCCAAGTACATGACTGTATTCAAGGAATCCTTTGTGAAACTTTCAGAACATGAATCACCTCACAAGGTGAATATAGGAGATGACTACCAGTATCCAATAAGAGGTAGTGGGGAATCCTCCTATAAGTTAGACTCTGGAAAGTCTATGACAATGAAGGAAGTATTGTTTGTACCAGGACTCAAGAAGAACCTTCTCTCCATATATGCATTAGATGCAAAAGGAATGAGGGTTGCATTCATAGATGGTCAAGTAATCATGTGGCCAAAAGGAAAGACTATTGATGATGCAATAGTGATTGGGGAACAAGAAGGAGGTTTGTACAAATTGAAGGGCCATCTAGAACAAGCCTTGGTCCATGACACAATAGAGCCAAATGAACTTTGGCATAGAAGGCTTGCACATGTGCATTACAGAGCAATGCCTCTTGCAAGCAAAGTTGTTGAAGGTCTTCCAGAAATACAAGAAAAACATGATGGGGTCTACAAAGGATGTGTGAAAGGAAAGAACACAAAGAAGACATTTCCAAGTAGCGAGAGCAAAGAAAAAGGAATCTTGGAAATCATCCACTCCAATGTATGTGGTCCAATGTCATCAAGTTCACTAAGTGGGTATGTATACTATGTTTCTTTCATTGATGACTTTTCTAGGAAGACATGGATCTACTTAATGAAGAACAAAGATGAAGTATTCAAAAAATTCAAGGAATTCAAAGCCTTGATCGAGAATCACACTGAAAAGAAGATTAAGACCTTTCGATCAGATAATGGTAGAGAATTCACGTCAAATGAATTCAAAGAGTTATGCAAAGGCTCAGGTATTAAGAGGGAGTTGTCCACTCCTTATAATCCACAATAGAATGGGATTGTAGAACAGAAGAACATAACTATCATGGAAGCCGCAATAGCTATGCTTCATGTTCAATATCTTCCTATGCATCTTTGGGAAGAAGCTGCCAGAACAACTGGGTGTGTACAGAACCATACTCCACACAGAGTACTCAAGAATGAGACTCCTGAAGAAGTCTTCTTCAGTAAGAAATCGGAAGTCATCCATGTCAGAATATTCATCTATCCTGTGTAAATACACATTCCAAAAGAGAAGAGGAAAAAATTAGATCCTTCAAGAAAGAAGGGTATATTTGTGGGATACTTTGAAAGCTCGAAGGCTTACAGAATCTATTTCCCAGGATACAAGAAGATTGACATCAGCAGGGATGTGACATTTGATGAAGACACAGCTTACAACAAATCCAGAAAGAAACCTGCTAAAGAACCTAAAGAAGCAGAAACACCTAGAATTCATGATACAACCATGAATGAAGACACTCAAGGAGAATATCGAGAATTTGAAGAACCACAAAGACCTATAGATCCACCTCTAGAGAAGAATCCTCATAAGAGGAAACCTGCTTGGGTACGTGAAATTATCCAAGGTGTGGAAGGATATGGGGCTCCAGAAGAGAATCACAGAGAAAGAAAGAGGACCGGATCCTGCTCTAGGTATGTAGCATTACTATGTGATTTAATCGATAAAGAACGTTCCAATTATGAAGAAGCAGTAGAACGAAAATAATGGAAGGATGCTATGATCGAAGAGTATTAATCGATCATGAAGAATGATGTTTGGGATGTTGTCCCAAGACCAGAAGGGAAGTCAGTTATAACTTTCAAATGGATCTACAAGATCAAGCATGCTGTAGATGGTAGCATTGAAAAATATAAGGAAAGATTCATGGCTTGTGGTTTCTCCCAGAACGAAGGAATAGATTATGAAGAAACCTTTGCACTTGTAGCCAGATACACTTACATCAGATCAGTACTTTCTTTGGCTACAGTAATGAAATGGAAGATACACCAAATGGATGTCAAGACTGCTTTCTTGAATGGTGTAGTGGAAGAGGAAGTGTATGTAGAACAACCACTTGGTTTTGAGACACATGACAGGGAGTCTCATGTGTGCAGATTGAAGAAAGCCCTGTACAGTTTGAAATAGGCACCCAAGACATGGTATGGCAGAATTAACAACTTTCTATCCAGTTTGGGCTTTACCAAGAGTAAAGCAGATTCAAACCTTTACTACAAGGTTGAAGATGGAAACCCAGTGATGCTTCTACTATATGTAGATGATTTGTTTTTAACAGGTATGGATGGGTTGATACCTGATACGAAGAGAAAGCTTGCTGCTGAATTAGAAATGAAGGACTTGGGTATGATGCATTATTTTTTAGGCATGTAGGTGTGGTAGAATATAGATGGAATCTCCCTCAGATAAGGGAAGTATGTAGTAGATATCCTAAAGAGGTTTGGGTTGATGGACTGCAAGGCTATGGCCACACCTATGGCATCGAACCTGAAGCTATTGAGTGATGCTTCATTAGAGTCGGTTGATGCTACGATGTATCATCAGATGATTGGGTCCTTGATGTAAATGATGAACACACGACCATAAATTTGCTTTGCTGTGAACACCTTGAGCTAGTTCTTGACAGATCCGAGAAATGTTCACTTGATTGCTGCAAAGCATATTCTGAGGTACTTGAGGGGTACAGTTGATTATGGTCTTAAGTATGAGTCGAATCAGAATATTAACCTAGAGGGTTATGTTGATTCATATTGGGTAGGCAGTGCCATCGATAGGAAGAGCACTTCAAGGTGTTGCTTCAGTATGGGATCAGGTGTGATCTCTTGGTTTGGCAGGACGCAATCCTGTGTGGCACTGAGTACAACTGAAGTAGAGTATGTTGTAGCTTGTGTAGGTAGTTTTGAGGCAGTATGGCTAAGGAAGCTACTGTCTGATTTATTTGATCTCCAGTTGGATGCTACTTGTATATATTGTGACAACTAGATTTTTGTGAAGTTGTCGGACAACCCGATGTTCCATGACAAGTAGAAGCATATTGAGATCAAGTATCACCATATCAGGGATATGGTGTAGAGGGGACCAGTGAAGCTCCAATATGTTGCGATGGATGATCAGATAGCTAATGTGTTTATGGAGCCATTGGATAGGGTGAAGTTTGAGTACTTCAGGGAGAATATTGGTGTTCTCTAGATCGAGGTGCCCTCCAAAGGGAAGTGATGAGTCTGTTAGCCATTTTGACATGGGAGAGGATTAAGTTCCTTCCATGGTCAGATGTAAGGGCTGAGCCATTCTATCATGGTGAGAGGATTTAGGTTCCTTCCATGTCAGATATGAATGCTGAGCCATTTTGATATGACTATAGGATTGGTTCCTACATGATCAGATATAAGGGCTATTGCCATTCTTGGAATGGAGGTGCCTGGTCAGTTACCAAGAAAAATCAGTCTAGGAATGAGAGCCATTCTAATGTGATAGAGGGATGTGTTCCCACTTGATCAGATGTAAGGGCTAAGACATTCTTTCATGGTTAAAGGATTAGGTTCCTCCCATGTCAGATGTGAGTGTTGGCCATTCTGATGAGTAGGTTAGATGTAAGGGCAACTTCCATTCTCCAAGAGAATAGAGGCACCTCGTCAGTTACTAGGAATCCTCAGTCTAGGACTGAAATCCCTTTCGATGCGATGTGTTTACACATGGTTGAATGTAAGTGCAGAGCATTTTTGATAGGATGAGTTTAGATATAAGTGCTGAGACATTCTAGCGCGATGTGTTTACACATGGTCAGATGTGAGTGTTGTGCCTTTCTGACAAGATGGGGTCAGATGTAAGTGCAGAGCCATTTTGATGCGATGTGCTTGCACATGATTAGATATAAGTGTTGAGCCATTCTGGCGCGATGTGTTTACACATGGTCAGATGTGAGTGCTGGGCCTTTCTGACAAGATGAGGTCAGATTTGAGTGCTGGGCATGCCTTTTTGACAAGATGAGGTCATATGTAAGAGTTGGGTAGGTCATTCTGACTTAAGATATAAGCACTAATGAAGACCTACATGAAGGGTAGGCCTACAGGACTGACTCTGTAGAACTTCCTGTGACGAGAATAATCGAGATATCACCATTTTGAAATAACATGTGATGATGATACAGACTTGATGATGATCCAGATCAAGTGATGATCCATACTTGATGACAATCTAGATCAAGTGATGATCTAGATGTGATGATGATCCAGCAATGATGATCCAGTAGTCATGATGATGCAGATTCTGTGATGAAGAAGACTTAAAGAAGAAGATGACTAAGATAATGACTGGAATACGAAGATGAATAAGACGAAGAAGAAGACTTGAAGACTAAGAAGACCTGAAGATGAAGATAATGAGATGACCTAGTTGATACAGAGAAGAAGACCAGTGCTGAAAATTGTGTTGAAAGAATACTAAGAGGGAGTGTTGATGTATTTGTAACTTCAGAATGTATTCACCTATGTATCTTATGTCTTGTACCCCGATGTTTATTCTGGGATGTGTATGTAATGTAATTGAGTCATGATTTCATGCCCTGATGTTTCGATCGGGAGGATATATAATGAAAACAAGTCATGTCAAGTCATTTTAGGTAACCCTCCTATTGTCTAAGGGTTAAAGTCCCCACAGTTATGGGGCACTAGGGTTATTAGACTCACCTAGTGAAGTCAGCCCTAGTAGGGTTTTAGTCATGTCTGGAATTAGTATAAATAGAGAGGTGACCTCTCTATTTATCACACACTCACTCACACTCAGTTGTAGTGCATAGTTGAGGAAGAAGAAGAGACTAGGGCTAGGAAGAAAGAGGTTACTGCTGTTGAGAGATCATCTTACTGTTTTGGGATTTTCTATTTGGTGCTGATTCTATCTTTGAGGAAGTTGCGGGGTTTTCTCCATTTATGGTTCCCTCAAGGAAAAGCACTATGTTCATTGTCTCTTGTGTTTGAATGCTATGCTTGTTATTCTCTCAGTTAAAAGATCCTAATAATGCTAGCTTAATGTTAAAATCTAACAATTTATTCATGAGTCAAAAGAACTAATGTATTGCACATGCCTGGTTGATGATCTCTGATCAAGCTGATTCTTTCCTTGAAGTGATAACTTGCTCTTTCAAAGATCTTTCCTATCGTATCCCTCTAGCCTCATACTTTGGGGGGCATTCCGTTACACCTAAATCTTTCCATTAGCATGTGATGAGATCCCAAACCTCAGTGTTTCCCTCAATCCCAAATTGTGAAGTCAGAACATTGGTCTAGACATCAAAATTGTATATGAAAATCCAACACCACTTCTACCCTTTATTTAAAAAGTGGTACCTTCTTCAGCATCCCCTGTATTATCTTGGCAGTAAGCGGTGGCACCACTGTCACCCTTTAAGAAATGCGTGGTTCTTCCTAGAACCTCTCTGTTGTGGTGAATAAGGAGCACCGGCCTTGGTAAAAATTGAAAATGAGAGGTTCTCATGAAGCTTCTCAAAATAAGGTTTTCTGGCACCTTTATCCCTGATCAATAGGGTCAGTTGGGCTCGAGATCCATCCTTGTAGGATCTCCTAGCCACCTCATCGAACAATTTCTCAACCATCCATATCCATTGCAAGCCTATAAAATCAGGATCAATCTCCATGGTTGAGGAGAGAGTAATGTTATGCCGTTGGTTTGATATTTTGGCCTAAGTCAGTTAAGAGAGCTTGAAGGAGCAAGTTGGAGCTATCGAAGACATGGTGTTGGTTTTGTGGAAGATAATATCAACACTAAGGCATAGGTTGTAAAATCTATATTTATTTTGTTAATGAAAAGTTGGCTACTTTACCATATACTTGTTATGTTGTAATCTTGCCTGTTATTGTCATATTCCTTAGTCGCTGGCATAGATCTATAGATGATGTTATGGTATCTTTGTTCTCTTGTGTGTTTGATGTGTTTATGCAGGTATTTCCTTGGACACCTTTTGTCATAAGAGAAGAATCACATCACTCCATCAAATATTGTATTCCAGGTGTTTATAGATTCTAGGGAAAGTATTCTAACCTTGCTGTGAACCATTTGTTCTAGATGTGAACCATTCATACCAGAGGAACAACTTCTGTCCGTAGAAGGTGCAAAATTCTGAGATAATTTTTTTTTATAAACTTAAATAATTAAAAATGAAATCTATGCACACTACAGAAATCCGTGTGGTACCAAGTTGATCATTGTACTGGCAGCGAAAGGGGAAATGTAGTTGAATAGAATATTTATGGGTTTGATATTTAGGATCAAAATTATAGAGGAAAATGTAGGATTTTTACAGTATTGAAAATAAAGATTCTCAAAAGCAAGGTGATGAGAACAACTTGAATAAGAGTTGTTACGACAGCCTAAAATTCAAGTTTAATAGGCACTTTTCTGGTATGGCATTGCAGGGCATATTCATCTCGATTTAAGAAACATAGGAAATATAATTTCCTCCGAAGGAAAACAGAACCAATGCATATGGGGAAAGATTTATTTGTTTTGATATACTTTTATTGCTATCCTATAACTCTTGAAGATTGAATCTTTATCTTAATTTTCACATGGACATAAAAATATCATCTTACTTATTACCAAAGTAAGATTTGCATGGTTTAGGACATCCACTATATATATGAAAGACAAAACGCATTTTATATTGCGTAGTTTTGATATTGGTAATTTAATCAACAAGGAATATATTTTTAGAAATAATATGATTTGGCCACATCACAAAAACATTGATGTTTCACATGCAGTTGAGTAATCAAATGAACTGTGAAGGATTAATTGAAGCTTCAATAGTGGGCACTTGAGTGGATTATGTTCTAACTTCTAAAGGGCATTATAATTGATTAAAGGTACAATTGTCTAGATGTGTTTCTCAACCTACATGCATTAAGAGTATTGATAATGTTTAAGGATTGAATTCAAGTATAGGGTACCTTTCAAAAACCAATATGCATGGTGCACAACCAAATGTTGATTGTGAGAAGATTCACATTGGGTATCATATTCAAGAATCCCCATATTGTAACTTGCTTCTTTTGGAAAATCTTCAAACTTTTGAATGTAAGCTTTGATAGTGGATGTAAGTAAGTTTATGATAGTGGTGTGCCCATTCTTATGATAGTGGTTGTAAGCTTTGAAGGCATGCCCATTATTATGATACTAGTTGTAAGTAACTTTATTCTTACTATAGGATTTTTTGGTTTCCTTATTAATGTTCTTGAACTGATATGTAGAAGTTGTGGATAAAATTTTGGAAAGAGCTTAATCTTGGAGAAAAAATTCTTCCATGGTTATCAATGTGACATAGTGTCATAAAATATTATGTGAGGCTACCCAACATTCAATCATAGGTGGAACTATGGGAGGTACACTCACCAACAGATAATGGCCACCAGATCACCATGAACGCTACCAAAACATAAGCAATTTCAAAATGAAGGAATTAAAGGCTAATAAGTTTCCTCTTTAGGCTATTTTGAAATTCCTCCAACTAATTTTACATCCTCTACTCTTCATGTATTTATAAAAAGGGTCAAGGCTCCTGGGCAGGGGCTTCTAGACAAATTTTGGAAAGACCTATTTGAACAAGTTCCATCATCAGTTGAAGGAGCAAAATTTACAG
>LPNX010278829.1:421949-432069 GCA_001517045.1 Pseudotsuga menziesii | reverse complement strand
TATATATTTTAAAAAATACACAGTAAACGTCGCTATAGCGACATAATTCTCGTGCTATAGAGACATAGAAATGTTACTATAGCGACGAATCAATTCTTAGTCGATTCTGGGTTACGCCAGATGCTCGTCGCTATTGCGATAGGTTATCGTATTTATATTGATGGTAGACTGTCGCTATAAAAACATACAATGACTTGGGAATTTCTTGGTTTAAGCATACTTTCGTGCCTATAGAGATGCATTGTCATCGCTATTGCAACTAATTTACATTGCTATACTGACGAAATATGAAATAGTCGCTTGATTTTGGAAAAATATTCTGTCTCTCCCATGGCACAATATGAAATAGTCCATTGATTTTGTGACAATAGTCCATCTCTATAGTGACTCCCAAACATTGCTCAAACAACGTAATTTGACTTAGTCTCTTGTTTTTTCCACAATAAACCATTGCTATAGTGATGCCCAAACATTGTTATAATGACACATAAACATTACTATATCTACGCCTATTTCTTTTGGAAGCAAAATCCACAATTTCCTGAAGTTTTGGACAGTTTCGAGAAGATTGGGATGGATTTGGGGTTTTTGGCAGTTTTGGCTGAGGGAATCCCTGCGCAGAGGGGGATACCAAAAGGTGGTATGAACAAAATAAAAAATGGTTCTATATCTTGGAATGGGAAGGTGGGCCTATTAGGGATGCACAGGAACCAATGAAGCTCAGTTTGATTTTACAGAACTTGTTTTACATTAGTTTTAGGAAAACTAGTTATTAAAAGCTAGTAATCTAGCTAGGGTCTAAAAGGAGCAGCTAAATTTTTATAATAATCAACCCATAGTCACCCATATTTGAAATTAATTAAATCATTTTTGTCTTATTCCTAGATTCCCTCTCTATCCTAGTTGACTTCCACATGTTCCTAGAAGTCAAAAATTGTGGAACTGGGTCATGGAGCACTTTGGAATCATCATGGAAATATATTTAGAAAGTATTCTTTATTCCTGGTTACTTAAAGTGCATATCTAATTTTTTGGAAATATGCCTTACTTTACAACAGTTTTAAGTCAGAAAGGAAAAGCTAGTCTAAGGGAACTTGCCTTTTTTTTTTACCACACCATCCTCCTTCCTTTTTTCGAAACAAAAGGATTGTTGAAAGCTAGTCTTTCACATCATTCAAGCATGCGTTAATCTCATACACAACCATCAAATACAAGCATTAGGAAGGGACATCCAATCCATGGTTGTATTATCTTTGGTAATTATTTATACATTGAGAGATAGTTTGGAGCAGTTGTACCCACCCAAACTACTCATTTGTTAATATCCATTTATCCTTTAAACTATATAATTACATGATGATATTTAGGAGGTAAGTGGCCCCCTCTACATCTTCCCCACAGTCAAAATGTTTCTTTGTTCCAAAGAGAACAAAGAAATATGCATCAACATCCTGGGTCTCTGCTGCTAACCCAAAAATCCCCCACACATCTCTCAATGGCCTACACCACCCAAGGAAACCATCTCACAACACTCATTTCACTCCATAAGACCTTCCATTTGACCCCCACACCTCCAAAAGAGGCCAAGGATGAAGAAAATGGCTAAAAACCCCAAAAAAGAGCCCAAAATAGCCCCCTAGGAGCTAAAGCCCTCAAAAAGGAGATAAAACCCTAAAAGGGGCTAAAGTTAGGATGGAATGAGCTAAAGGCCTAAAAATGGGGCTAAAGCCCCGACCAAGGGCTTAAAACCCTAAAATCCCTTGGAAAAACTATAAAAGGAGGGTGGGGGGTCACTCTCAAAACACTCCTCACTTGCTTATTGTTATGCTGCCCGTGGATGCTTTGAGACCTTTTGCTCTTAAACCACCCACTCTCCCTCTCCTCCATTTCCATCTCATCAAGCCATTGCTTCCCAACCAAGAGAGAGGTGCTCCCATGAGCAAAAGAATGGTGACCGATTTCCACCTAAGTGAGGTATAATTTCTTTTCATGGTTGTTTATTTGTTTTTCTTTCTAACCCTCATGTCTATTTGCAGGTTTTTCATTGACATCGTTTGCAGGTTTACCATTGTAGTAGCTTAGGTTGTTTGCAGGTTTCAAGGAGGCAGAACCCTAACTCGTTTTCTGGAGAGGGGTTCAAAAGCACTTCATCTCTCCATTTATTTTATGTTATTAGCTCTTAGATCTAGTTTATAGTAGCTTCCATTTGCTTATTCTTGTTTATATTAGCTTAGTTTAATTCACTGCTCTGTTTATTTGCATTTCCATTCTGTTTTTTACTATTTTCAAAGAGTAGGAACCTACCCTTGTGCCCTGTAGGCACAAGGGAGCCATTCCTACTTCTTTAGTGAGGAGAAATTCTCACTACAACTTTGGTAACTCCACTGGGTCAATCCCACAGGATCCCTGGGCCAAAAATTTCAAGTTTTCAAGTTTTTTCCATTTTACCCTAGTTTTCAGAAATCTTAGGTTAGATCTATTTAAATCTACTTTATTTCCTGTTTTAGTTAGTGTTGAAGCCTCTGCTAGGCTAAGACGAGTCATACTGACCTGAGTACCAGTTACTGTCGGCTATATCTGACCCCGCATCACCAAAAAACCCCTTTCCGGAGCAGGTCACTCTTATCGGGGGAAAAGGTGAGACTGGGGTGCTCTTAATTGGCCAACAAGTGCACCCAAGGTGCACTTAATCCTCATATAGGCACAGCTTCATCCTAGAAGCTTATTTTGTGGTTGTTTTCGCATTCTGTGTGACCCCCTTGCTCATTTCTGGAAAAATCTTGTGGCCCCGTCGCTGGATTTGGTCAGAAATGTGCGGTCTGTCTCACAGAAGTTGTATTTAAGTTTAATTAACAGTAATTTTTAGTTTCATAGGACTATTAGTGCATCCCACCCACCTTTGTCCACCATTACAGGTCTCTTTCAATTCCAGTTTTTACTTTCTGCAAATAAATCCATGAACAATGTGTATATGCTAAATCAATAATTAAGGCTTAATAAAATCAACTAGTCTAGCTAAAAGTAACTTTAAAAGAACCATCTTATTTCCCCCTTCCTCCTCTACCCACTCATCACCCTCTGAGGTATTTTGGGATACGACGTAGGGTAAGCTCGTATAGATCTAGGAACTCCATGTTATTTTTCCCAAACCACTAAAGGCAGGTGACTTGGAAGGTAGAGGGGGTAGAGAAGGAGGGCTTCTCATAGCGCTAAGTGTCCTCCCTGTTGACCAACCTAACACTTGGGAGGTGACCTAAGGATCTACAGATGGGCTTATTCCAATTGTGTTGAGATCCCAACACCATCTCTTGGTTGAAGAAGAATATCACTGAGAGGTAGACATTTAGTTAGGCCAACAATTCAGGGTTAATCACCATACTTGCTTACAAATTTATGTCTATGTTTGCATACAAAACCATGATATGAACTCTACCATGAATTCATAAACCATATTGCAAACCAAATACTAGAACAAACAAGCAAACCAACACACCATACCAAATAATTAACCCAAATCAGTTCATGACACTGAGTAAGCCTTAAAATTTACCAAATTTACACTAAG
The DNA here is from genome assembly GCA_001517045.1 of Pseudotsuga menziesii. Taxonomy (NCBI): domain Eukaryota; kingdom Viridiplantae; phylum Streptophyta; class Pinopsida; order Pinales; family Pinaceae; genus Pseudotsuga; species Pseudotsuga menziesii. The sequence goes on along the minus strand of LPNX010278829.1, from coordinate 428,504 downwards.
TTCAATCAATTATAGATTCTTTGAGGACATAAGTCCCTGACTGCTTCAACTGTGGGAAGTACTTGGGCTTTTCCCAGAAACTCATTGTGAGGAATACCATAGGAACCCCAAAGTAGCTGGCCGTTGAGAGGAATTGCCAAGCAAAATGGGCAATGACCCCTTCCGATTGAGTAGAAGCACCCATGAGGAACAAGCCAAGCACTGTCTTCTAGTAGTCTTGGTGGCTAAGAGACCACCTTCAGCCAATAGGAAGCCATTGAAACAAGGGTCTAAATCTCATACCCGCCAGTTTCATACACAAAAGCGAACACAATTGATCCTCCATGATCTTCCTCACGCCTAAGAGGTGAACCGCTGCCATTTGGAACACTTGATCGGCATCGTCAAAGCCGCTCTCAGTGATCTCCCACACTGTCAGAGGGCCACACAGCCTTTGATTCTGATTTATACCCATATCAATCTGAACCAGACCTCCACACCACACCATCAAGCCCCATGGCTAGTGCAAACCCGGATCCATTTTCTGGACTAAACTTAGCAAGTGGAACCATGTCCACATCACAACCCGTCACCCACAACTTGGAAAGTAGTCCAAGAATAGTCATGTAGACTGTCATTAGCCAATTTCCACCACCCATAGTGATGAGCCAAGCTGGCCCAATGGTAACACATGGGGGCAGTGGCCCCTCCACACACACTGCCCCTCCTGATACACAGGGGGGTAGTGCACCATCCACCTACATTACCCCTACTGTAATACATGGGGGCAATGCACCCGCTACCCATACCATCCCATCCAAAACACTTGGGGGCATTGGCCCATCCACCATGGTTCCACAACAAGCACCCACAGTCATGCAGAGACATTATGCACCTGCAAACCCCACCCCCATTGTAGCCCCATCCCACATCAACTTGGGGTCAAATCTACCCTTCATGGATCGTTTGAACTTGCCTGACTTGGCTAGATTAACGAATGAACCCATCCACCACCAAGATTTCTGGCCACCCATGCCAACTAAGCTTCCTTCATATATCCCAAAGTTTGAAGGCAAAGTTGGGGAATGTCCCCAAAATCACATAATGACATTCCACCTATGGTGCTCATCCAATAGCATCATAGACGACTCCATCAGGTTGAGGATTTTCGAACGCACCCTTACAGGTGTTGCGGCCAAATGGTACATTGAGCTTCCACAAGCCAAGTACCCCGAATTCAACTCCCTAGCCTTCATGTTCCTACAGTATTTCCAACTCCCTGTCAGATATGACAAGGGGGTGGAGATCCTATTATCTTGTCGCAAAAGCACCGCCACTCACATAACTGACCATATCCATGAGTGGCGGCGACGCCATAGCTTATGCAAAATCCAACTAGACGATAGGCTATTCTTGGATTGGTTGCTGAATACTTTTCTCCCAACCATCGCAAAGGACGTCGCATCTGAATGTCCCGAATCTAAAGAAGAGGCCATACTGAAGGCCCAACAGTTTGAATTGATCTACTCTCAGTCTGGATACTTGTACACTATCATTCCAGACACTCCCCATCTGGGTACCTCTTCCCACGACGCACCAGGGGAATCCCACGTAGCGTATGGCATCATAGGGTCAATCTCCCAACAACCATAGCCTCAATCGACACTGCTTGCTGTTGCACCACAACCAAGCAACACTGCCAATGTTGCTTACCAAAACCAAGCTTCGAACTATGCTAGAATGATGTCCTAGTCCGGAGAAACAACCTCTTATGCACAAATTGTGCCACCACAGTAGGCTCAAGCCATGGCTTATGCCCACATTTGTGGCACCACCACCCCCACAAATATAATATGAACCACCAGTGCAACAAGTTCAATCCCCCGCCCCCACTCCACCTGCTCCATTGGGAAAAGTGTTCGCACAACAAAACCATCCCAACCAGCTTACCCCTAATAATCAACAAGGGCAAGCTAGAAACAACTGGCCTCACAACCAAGGCAATAACCAACCGTAGGGAGGCGGTTAGCAACCAAACCCTCCCAATAATGCTGTGACTAACTGACTAGCCCAGACCCCCCGACGACAAAATCCACCAAGACGCAACGCACCATTGCACACAAACAAACCTTATACACTCTGTGATGTTTATGGGAATTACATGTTTGAGTGTCCCGTCATGGCTCGCACTAAGCATGCCATTCAAAATGAGGCCCAACAGGCCACCAATGCTCCCAATCAAACCCAACCCAATTGGGCACCACAAGGGCCTCCTCCCATGGTGCTTCAAAACCAACTACTAGTCCAAGGATTGGTGGCAAGCACCCCCCCTCCCCAGGCCAATCCCAATGCTCTAGGGGCACCACCTACAGCCGAAACATGTGTTCACCACCTACTAGTCATGACCGCTGAAGAGGTCAACTTACATACTAGATGAAATCAGTACGGTACCACCACTGAACCTACCAACTCATCAGCAACATCCACGTCTAAGATAACCAACCTACCTCTCCAGTTACCCCCATTCCCATGCCCCTCGATATGCAGAATTGCCAATAATGCCACAGCTAGAGCTGCAGTAAGCTGTAGCATTGTGGATGATTTGGCCCAAACGCCAATCGCCATGTCCTCTCTTGTGGTACTTAAAATGTACCCAACATAGCAGAAAGCCTTACTAGTCTCTCTAGGGGCAGTAGACCCCTCTGACTCCAAGTTAATCACGTTTGAAATAGAGAACGGAGAGCCACGCATGTCCTCCACTATCACCTTCCAAATCCCAGTGTCCATCCAGAATTTGCTTTTGCACCGATGCATAGTGGATGAGGGGGCATCCACGTGCGTCATGTCTACCTTGGTTTGGCAGAAGCTTGGATCACTGATTCTACAACCGTCCTCCACAACTCTGTAGGCTTATGATGGACATCCCACTAAAGCCCAAGGAATCCTCCCCCATGTCCCCATCACGTTAGCTAGGAAGACAGTGCTAATTGACATCGAAGTTGTCAATGCTCAACTAGATTACAACCTCCTCCTCTGGAGGAGTTACATGTACGCCATGCGAGCCATCGCATTAGCTGTCTTCTACCTCATGATGTTCCCCAATGAAGGGAAGATTATGACGGTTGACCAGCTCACCTAACATGATCCACAAGGGTTAACAGCGCCTGCCAACGTTATCCCTACCATCACCACCATTGAGCCACAAGGGGTGACTGCACACGCTAATGTCATCCATGTAACCAACACTGTGATTGAAAACACACCAGGCTCCCCACCGTTGAATGTGGGCCCTGGGTTGTTTACCGATCCCACCATGATGGCTCCTTTCCTGTTGGTGTCACAACCACCGACACAAAAGAAAACTGTAGACTTTTGCATGGTATCATTAAGCACTACTGCACCCAAACAACAACTGCAGCCGTAGCCCCATCCACAACCACAACATCATCCGCAGCAGCAATGCCAACAACAACTGCAACATCACCCACAGTAGTAGCATTATGCGCAGCCACAACCACAACCTCACCCCCACATGCAACCAGCTCAGAGTTATGTGGGATCATCTTTGGTCCATACAATTCCCTTCCTCTTTCCCCCACCTGGTGTCATGAGCAAGCCAGTCATGGCCACCTTAAGCCTACCCAACTTTATGTTGGGGATCCCGGTGTATTATCCCAATCCACCAGCTCAACCAACAATGCCCCAGGTTGTGTTAACTCCGGTGCAACCTATTGCGGTTGAGTCTCACCCCCCACCTAGTCCACATAAGCCAACTGCCACACCCACACCTGCACCACCCCAACCCAAAAGGGCTAGGGGAAAGAACACCAAAGCCACCATGAAACCATGACAAGTCCCACCTTGTGCCGTCTATGAACAACAGGGCCATCCAACTCAGAATTTCCCTGAAATCCTAGTAATCTGTGCGCATCTGGATGCCATGGATACAAATGAAAACATCCCCGTGGTTGAACTCCCAATTGCGCCACTAGTTAAGAACAAGGCATTGATGACAAACCATGCTTGTGCACTTTGCGTCTTGTATGGACATTAATCCCACCATTGCCAAGAACTGCCTGAATTTTGAATGGCTCTCGCTGACCTCCATCACCATTCCCTTGAGTCTGAGATCACCTTGATCGAAGAAGTTTACCCACCACTGCCTTCTTCAGACACCATGTCCATTTACATGATGTCCAGTTCAACTGACCAGCTTGTCTCCACCATCACTGATGGTCCATCAGACCTGTCTTTTCCATTGTTTTTGCAGCCATAGCTGCAACCTCAGTTACCAGGGAAACAATGGGGTTCATTCCCGATCAACATGGTCCTTTTTCTTTTTATTTTCCTTTTCTTTTTCCTACCATCCAGGATCGTGAGTAACTCTACCTTGGCAACCCTCCATCTATAGGATTTCGCACTAGGAGATCCTCTGTGGTACCTTGAACCACCTACTGTACCTTTGAGGCCCCAGGATGTGTTGACTCATGTCCAGTCAATTGAGATGATGTTGCACCTACCTACAGGTCCATCAAAGAATCCTCCCGTCTCCAGTCCTACCCCTCTTCCTCCAATAGATACTGGGGGAAAGGCCACCAAAACCACAACCAATACCATTTACATGGTCTCTTGCACTAGTTTCCCTTCCATCTCATCACGTGTGGAAGATCCACCTAATCTATCATGGCACCACTTACTCAATGATGGAGAAATATATAAGAATGCCTCTAGTTTTACCCCTTTCCCTTTAAACCATAGTATGGAATTGATTCTTCCCATAAAAGACCAGATTCCATCACACTGCCTTGCTAATGACCTTCGTCTTGGAAAGGGGGCATACCTCTTCATTGACTTTGATGGACAACTCTTGGAGAACAATCGCAACGGGCTTTACCTCAAGATATTTTACGCTTAACATCACCAATGAGTCGCTTCATTTTATTTTCTTGTTTTCCAACATTTTTTACCACAAGTCAGGGGCAGTACCATCATTTGCTAATCCAAAGTCACCCGGAACCAGTTCAAGACACCTCTCATACCTCCGGGATCAAATTTAAATTTCCTTATGAGACCATCATCTCATGTTTAATTAGTCAAGTTTGGGACCATTTCCCACAAGTCACCTTGATTCACGAGCCATGACATAACAATGCGAGTGTCTACGAACTGATACTTGTATCACACTTCCCAGTTGCAACTCATGCAAGCAATCGGGCCACTGCCCTTTAAGGATTGTACCATACTTTTACTTTTTCACTGCACCTTACACAGACATTTGGACCATCGTCCACAAAACCCTTTGTTTTTATTCCATGTATTTGACATGGAAGCGTCCTCGGGCCGCCGCCCGTTAAGAAATGTAATTTTAGCTTTTATTTTGTATTTTTAATACATAGATTGTCTTTTCTTTTTACGACACCTTACGCAGACCCCTGGACCACTGTCCACAAAATGATTTCTTTTCTTGCACGTATTTGGCATATAAGTGCCCCTAGACTTGCACTCACATCACATCTAGTCAAGTTTGTCCACCGCAACACACACACATGCTGTCCTGACCTCTGTCCGAGAGCCACCTCGGTTTGCATGCCTCTTCCGCACCGACTCGCGAGCCTTTACCACAATCTATCCCACACATGTATTGGTCTGTTTGAGAGCCTTCTGCTCCATCCATACTATGTAGATGACCTTTGGACCTCTGTTCACCATCTAGACATGGGGCACAGATCATGCCACCACAGTCAGTTGACCACATTGGAGTTTCGTCTAAGCTCTTTTCTGACTCCTTAAAATAATGAAAAGATTGCTAAGCGTAGCTGCTTCCTTTCTCGCTCACTAAAGTATAGGAAAGGGCATCTACATCATCTCGTTTACCTAATTTTGTGGACCATGTAGATCATTTCATGAAAATGACCTCCTTGGCACACTCCAGCCAAGACCGTTCCCCTTTGCATACTTTCATGCTTTCTCGGGTAGAGGGGCTGCACTTTATGAAAAATCTCACCACTGGTTGTCGTTAAGCTCTTTTCCAGCCGTCTCATCAAGAAAAGATCACTGAGAAAACTTGGTTTCATTCATGCTCGTAAAAGTATTTGAATGATTGACCAGTCAGTATAGGTTTAACCTTTTTCGGCCTGATTGGATTACCAATGGTAAAGAAGTCTCTCATCCCCTCTAGGATGGGAGAGCTCTCCTATGTATACTTTTATCCTTTTTTGGGTGCAGGAGACTACCAACGAAAAATAGCCCCCACTAGAGTCTTCTTCATGCTTTCAGACTCTCTAAAATTGAAATCACCATCAAGCATTTACCTTCTCGGGCTCACCAAAAATCCACAAGATCATACCATAATGGTGTCCCTAGACACCACCCCATAGTAAACAGTTTGGAATCATCCCCACATTGGGTCACCTTTGTTCTGAGTACTCTGCAATGTGTCTTCCTTGGATCCCATCAGTATCAAAAGTGTCCACATCCTCCAAGTATTTCCCATCTACAGTGACATTCCCAGTATTATAGCTATGATCCCATTCCCTTGAGTTAGTTTCATTTGCTGCCTGGTCCGCCCTGCTGTCA
>LPNX010278829.1:372163-421773 GCA_001517045.1 Pseudotsuga menziesii | reverse complement strand
TCATTGATGAGTTCCTTGGACCACTTGAGAGGAGTCCTTAGTGCCTCTTGGGATGGTTGTTTCTCATGTGCTCGACTTCAACTCCATCATCACACCATTGGGATTCATACAGGGTTTGGTCCACACAGTACTTGGTCGAAGGCCTCGGATGTCACCCGACTCTAGCACATTGGTGAGTCCACTTGAGGGACCTAAACAAGTTATGTCCCTTGTGATTTCCAGGTTGCATTGGAGACAGTGATCTGAAGCTCCAGTAGTGCTTCTATATACCTTTATGATTGATGCGGCATACTTGTACCACAGAGAATCTGACTCTCAATCAGCGAGTCCACACAGCTATGTACCATATCCAGTAGACCGTCAGTCATGAAGATGTAACATTCCATGAGAATGCCATGGGTCCAATGTACCAGATCAGTATTGTATTCAGCCTCACATAGAGGTAGCTAGCATTGTAACATCAGTTGTATATGATCGGCTCTTGTATTTCAGAGCATAGATCAAATGATTCTTTTGACATTGTCATGAGCATGGGAATGCCTACCTCGTCCATATACATGTCACACATTTATTGTATCTCACCCATTAATGGGAACCAAATTAATACAAAACCAAAATCCACGATGCCCTAGCCCCGGAATCACCACCTCTCGACAGCAAATCCTATGATGTCCTTCAGCCATACGTTGAGCTCCTGCCCTCACACATCAGGGGGAAATATGTTAACCCAAAAATCCCCCACACAGCTCTCAATGGCCTACACCACCCAAGGACACCATATCACAACACTCATTTCACTCCATAAGACCTTCCATTTGACACCCACACCTCCAAAAGATCCCAAGGATGAAGAAAAGGGCTAAAATCCCCAAAAAAGATCCCAAAATAGTGCCCTAGGAGCTAAATCCCTCAAAAACGGGCTAAATCCTAAAAGGGGATAAAGTTAGGGTGGAAGGGGCTAAAGGCCCAAAAAGGGGACTAAAGCCCTAACCAAGGGCTTAAAACCCTAAAATCCCTTGGAAAAACTATAAAAGGAATGTGGGGGGTCACTCTCAAAACACTCCTCACTTGCCTATTATTATGCTACCCATGGATGCTTTGAGACCTTTTGCTCTCAAACCACCCACTCTCCCTCTCCATTTCCATCTCATCAAGCCATTGCTTCCCAACCAAGAGAGAGGTGCTCCCATGAGCTAGGGCATGGTGGCCCATTTCCACCTAAGTGAGGTATAATTTATTTTCATGGTTGTTTATTTGTTTTTCTTTCTAACCCTCATGTCTATTTGTAGGTTTTTCATTGACATTAATTGCAAGTTTACCATTGCAGTAGCTTAGGTTGTTTGCAGGTTTCAAGGAGGCAGAACCCTAACCCGTTTTCTGCAGAGGGGTTCACAAGGGCTTCATCTCTCCATTTATTTTTTGTTATAAGCTCTTAGATATAGTTTACAGTAGCTTCCATTTTCTTATTCTTTTTTAAATTAGCTTAGTTTAATTCGCTGCTCTGTTTATTTGCATTTCCATTCCATTTTTTACTGTTTTCTAAGAGTAGGAACCTACCCTTGTGCCTTGTAGGCACAAGGGATCCATTTCTGCTCCTGTAGTGAGGAGAAATTCTCACTAGATCTACTACTACCAAAGTAGTCCTCACTATGCATCAACCATGCATACTGGTCTGCATAGGTAACTCAACCGCAACATCCGCTAGCTTGATAGGAAAACACGTGTACAAGGTTCTACTGTGACTAGTTACTCTTCATCCTCCATCTTCAATCTGGAAGTAGTCCATTGAAGTCTCATCCTCTCAGCATGGTGGGCAATCATGTTCTTTCGCAATGAGGTCTTTTGGCTTAAAGTCTCACCTTGGGTCATCTGACCGGCATCTCCATCAGTTTAGGCATGCGGGGCCTTTTGGCTCTTCGAATTTCTATGCCATTTCTCTGTCTTTTGGCTTTCTGAGGTCACAAACCAGGAACAGTTTCAGCATTTTGATAATGAGCGGTACATTGTCATCATCTCTCATTGAAGAGCTTTGCTATGTAGGTGAAGGATATTTGCTTGAATGCTATCATTGTCATCTTCTTCTATTTTGAGAGTTTGAATTTCCTGCAAAATTGTATGTTTCCTGCTCATGTGCATGGTCTTGGTCATGATCGACTACTTTATAATGACTCAGACTTATCTTATAATAGTTGACTAGATATTGAATTCATTACATAAGTGAGGAGATCGCCTGCCTTTAAGAAAGACCCATGTTTAATCTCCTCAACTTGATCCACACAAAACATTTAAACTCAATGCACAATGGTTGGTAAGAAACCAACTTAATTTACATACACTGGAGGGGATCTCCTGCCTCTATTGAGACTCATGTTTAACCCCCTCTTGACTTAATTTTTTTTTTTTTAATGAATATTGACAAGACTCGACTCGACCAAGTCCACTATTGGCCAACTTAATAATCGTCAACCATAAAAACCACATTAGACTAATGTTGACCAAAAAATATTTTGAACTACATACCAAATTGAGTCTTCTACGAAATTTGCAATTACTGTGACTTCCTTGGTTTCAAAATAATATTGAGCACATAAATATATTAAGCCGTACTAAACTTTATCTCCAACAATCCTTAATCAATGGGTGACTTTAACAAATTCATTAAAATATACACTGCCAACAAGTTCAGTTGATCTATCTGCTCATTCTTCTTTATCTAATACGTTGATCTAAACAATTGTTTTACTGGTATCAACAACTTGTTGGAAAATATGTTTAACATCAAGAAGGCGTGGATCAATCTTAGAAGGTGATTTATATCTTAAATGAACAACATATATTTTTGCAGATGTGGATCAATTGGCAACTGGCTTTGTCACTTCTACCTTTTCAAGCAACTGTTTGAAGCAATAAAGTATTGCATTGTAATCTTGCGATCAAAATACCTTGGAGACAAAAGTTCCCTTGGGTGCCAAGAATTTAATGGTCCACTGAATAAAGAAGAATGGTCCACTAAATTGCAAACTTCAAACTCCTTTACTATGATATCTGACACGTACCCTCCATGATTGGCTTCTCCACACTGGTTTCTTCAACACACAACAACAGTGGGTCTCCTCCAGCAGAGATTATTCCAAAGCACATGACCTCTCTTTATCTGTAGACAATGCAACAAAAATCACTCCATTCACAACAAATTCATTCAAGCAGATCCTCCATCTTCTAATGACAGTAGACATAGCGATTTCCTCCAGTGTTCTCTCACATGCGGCTTCAGCAACAGGTCTCTTAGAGGTCTCAGGGTTTGAATCTTGCTAGACGCCATGAAAGACACCACGGATGTTAAATTTTCATATGCTTAACTAAGACATCAGTATATCATTTCATTTTTCATAATAAAAGCATATAAAACAGGATCACTGAAAGAAACAGTATCACAAGAACAACACAGATTTATCCTGGGAAAACCCTAAAGGGAAAAACCCAGCAAAAGATTCCTCAATATAGATGCCCCAAAAAGGGAAAAAGGTAAAACCAGCAAGGAGATCAAAAACCTGATTCTCCTCCTTCTCCAGCAACTCCTCTCCTCCACAAGTGCGCTATTCCAAGTGAGTGTGTGTCTCAAGTGAGGAGCACTACACCTATATTTATATTCATCCATTCACTTAAATTTTACTCAATTAACATGTCGGCTTAAGTTAACTCATGTAGGCTTGAGTTACACATGTAGGCTCAAGTAACCACACTGGGGTGCTGATGACCCACCTTTACAATTTGAGGGGACTACCTCATGACTCTTATTAGTTCTTCAGATTAGGAGCATCGGGGTACAATGAAATACAAATGGTTCTCCCGGTTGGACCATCGAGGACCACAAAAGATACATAAAGAATATTATTTGAAGTTACAATATTTCAACAATGGATGACATTGCTGAGGAGATCTCGTTCCAGGCTTTCGAGGATGACTACCATTTGCTTCGCAGTCTGCTCAACAATGTTCTTCAACATGAAGTTGGCCAGCAATTTACAGAGAAAGTTGAGAGAGAACAAATTCTCGTGCAGAGTGCGTGTAACATGAGAATTGTGGGCATCAAGGATGCAGCAGAAGTGTTCGAGAAGAAGCTTGTGTTAGAATTGTAAAGCATGAAGCTGGAGGAGGTAGCATCTTTAGCCAGGGATTTCAGCCATTATCTCAACTTGATGGGCATAGCAGAGACTCACCATCGGGTACGTCGAAGAAAAAATATTGTTCAACTGTCAAAGTCATGTGATTGCATATTCAGCAAGATGATCTAGAGTGGAACATCTCCTGAATATTTGTACAATATTGTTTGTGACCAGGAGGTTGAAATTGTTTTGACTACACATCCAACACAAATAAACAGATGGACTTTGCAATACAAGCATCTACGAATTGCACATATATTGGAATACAATGATCGAGCAGAACTGAGCCATGAAGAGAGGGAAATGTTGATTGAATATTTGAGGAGAGAGGTTACTTCCTTATGGCAGATAGGTGAACTGAGATGTCATAAGCCCACACTTGTGGATGAAGCTTGGTCTGGGTTTCATATTGTGGAATAGTCCCTTTGGAAAGATGTGCCTCACTACCTACGTAGAGTTAGTGCTGCCTTTAAAAAGCATATTGGTAGGCCAATTCCTTTGACATTAACTCCTGTCAGATTTGGTTCTTGGATGGGAGGTGATAGAGATGGTAATCCAAATGTAACTGCTAAGTTTGCAACCTCCACATGTGCAACCTCCACATGATTCTTCCACATGGCGACTCCACAGAATCTCACAACAATTCTTCACCTTGGGCCGCGAAATCTGGCTGTCCTTCACACTGAATACTGAACTACAGATAGAATTGCAGATAGTCTCATTCTCATTCAGGATTGTGGACATAATTCTTACTTTGTAGTAGATTCTTCCCCTCCAGCAGAGATCAAACAAAAACAAAAAATATTTCCACCCTTTTCATTTCTTTAGCAGCAATTCTACCACAAGTAATCTTTTACCTTCAGGTCAATATTGGTCAATTATCCTTCATGCCATGGACACAAGCATTCTTTCTTCTTCATAGGGACTTTATGCACGCACCAGTAATATTGACTCTTTCTTGTTGTTCTGTGAGAATAACATTTTCTTCTAGGGTATCTCACGGTTTCTTCAGGATTCAAGCCATCCCCCATGGGCTGCTGCTGTCAACCAGATTGCATGGAGGATGGCAACGGCGCCAGATGTTGAAAGCTAGGATTTCACATCATTCAAGCATGCATTAAGCTCATACATAGCCATCAAAGACAAGCATTGGGAAGGGACGTCCAATCCACTGTTGTATTATCTTTGGTAATTATTTATACATTGAGAGATAGGTTGGAGCGGTTGTATCTGCTCCAACTACTCATTTGTTAATATCCATTTATCCTTTAAACTATATAATTACATGATGATATTTAGGAGGTAAGTGGCCCCCTCTACAAGGATGAATGAGTTGGATTTCCACTACTTATTATATTTCCCACTTTCTTTAGCTAATTCGTGAGGATATTCATAGATTTGAAAATTACTTTTTGCACCTATGTGGGATTTGACTTGATTTAGTAAGCCTTCTTTTTACCAATTCGAATAGAAACCTAGTGCCTTTGAATCTCTCATGTAATTATATATTTGAGCAGCCTATTACTTCATATGGTTGGATTATGTACACTTATTCAATACATTATTAAGTTATGCTCCAATTTCAGTCTCCTTTTGTGTGAATTTGCATGTTTGATTACCAATTTTGTGAGTGTAATTGATCTATCACTTGGGTTCAATTTCCACATGGTATAATAGCCTTTGTATATTGATTTCTCTCCTTCCAAATTGTTATTGTAGGTTCAACATCACTGACTAGGAGCACATCTACTGACTGAAGGGCACATGTTCTAAGATATGGACCAATCTCAAAGGATCATCTTGACTCCATTCAATTTCTTCGAATGGAAATCTAGGATGGAGATATTGTTGAGAGAGAAAGGTATCTACAGGGTTACCATGGCTACTGAGGTAGATCCCAATGAAGTTGCAGACAAAATCAAATGGCACAACAGGAGGGATGAGGCCTATGGTATTTTGTGTCTGATTATTTCAAGGACCCCTCTTTCATCTTGATTCATTGACATATCCTAATGAGGTGTGTGAGAATATTGAAGAGATTTTTGGAAAGATAGATCAAATGAGAGGACATCAAATTGAGAATTAATTGATCTCCTTGCGTCCCAGTAGCTTCGAATCATTGCAACTCTATTTTACCAAGTGTAAGGCCCTTGTTTTGCAGTTAAAAAAATGTGGGATTGAAAATAAGGAGGAGCAACTAGTTTTGACCATTCTCTCAAAGCTTGTTCTTGACTACTCAGTGTTTGTTTCGACCTTATATGCCACTAAATTGACAGCTCAAACCTAGAAGATGCCTAAGCTTGTTGAGTTCATGGAATCCCTCACTTAGGAGCAAGATAAATTGGTGATGATGGGCACCATAAAAGCTTCCAATGACCAAGATTTGGTTGCTATAGATTCAAAGGTGGATTCAAAAATCAATAAAAAACCTAAAAATCCACCTGAGCAAAAGAGAGACAAGGAAAGTCTCAATAGGAGTCCTCATGCTCCAAGAAGAACCCCTAGAAGAAGAAGAACAAAGGAGAAATGAGTAAGTGTGCATACTATGGTAAGGGATGTCATCCTAAGAGCTCTTGTATGAAAAATAAAATTGACATGTTGACCCAAATCCTGGAGAAGAAAAAAATTTCCCTTCTTGATTGCTCAAAGAAGAGGGAAGGAGAATCAAATTTAGAAGACAAGGAGAGAGTACATGCCTTGGTTGTTAGCACCTCAAGCTCACCTAGCTTCATCATTGATTCTGGAGCTTCCAGAAATATGTTTTTGACAAGGGACATATTTTCCTCTCTTGACATGTCGAAAGGTCCACCAAATATTTTGGGATATAAATCTCTGACTGACAGTATGGGAAAGGGTAGGATTGATCTTGACCACGGTAATTTCAATAATGTGTTGTATGTTCCAAGTATTGCCTCTAATCTCTTGTTAGTGTATCAGATGAATCACAATGGGTCTCCTAAGAAAGTAATCTTCTCCCCCAATGAAGTTGAAATCATAGAGATTTCATATGGTAAAGTCATAGAAAAAGGTTTTGTTGATTACACTTCGAAGGTACAAGTTTTTCCATTTTCTACCCTACTCAAAACCCTTTGCTCTTCTTACTCATGCTAATGAAGCAAGCAAGCTTTGGCATGAAATATTTGGCCATCTTAACTACAAGTATCTTTCTGATTTGAGTGACAAAGATATGGTGATAGGGTTACCAAAGATCAAGTTTTCTAAGGGAGTGTATCAAGGTTGTATCCTAGAAAAACACCCAGAGTGCAAGTATGACGGAGCTAGTCATGAGAGAACCTCTTCACCCCTTGAGTTTATCCAAAGTGACATTACTGGTCCATTCCCTCATATGTCCATGAGTCAATCCAAATATGCACTCACCTTCATAGATGACTTTTCCAGGTATTGTTGGGTTTACTTCCTAAAGCATAAGTCTGAATTTTTTGAACTCTTTAAAGTATTTAGAACCTTGATTGAAAACCAATATGGGAGGAAACTCAAGATCCTTAGATCTGATAATGGTGGTGAGTATGTCTAGTCTGAGTTCATCTAGTATTGCAAAGATGCAGGTATCCAGATGCAGCATTCTATTCCTTACACACCATAGCAAAATGGTGTTGTTGAGAGAAAGAACATATCACTGAAGGAGATGGTGACTTACATGATGGAGGATAAACTTTTTCCACCAAATTTTTGGGCCAAGGCTATAAAATGTTCATCCCATATTGAGAATAGGGTGCCACATAAGCAACTTGATCGTATGACTCCTTTCGATTCTTGGAGTGGGCACAAACTAGATGTGACCCATTTTAGGATTTTTGGCTCAAAGGCTTGTTAAATTTTTATATTGTTAGCTAAAACATCAGTATTTCATTTCATTTCCATAACAAAAACATATAAATAGGATCACCGAAAGAAACAATATCACAAGAACAACACAAATTTATCCTGGGAAAACCCTAAAGGGAAAAACCTAGCAAAAGCTTCCTCAATATAGATGCCGCAAAAAGGTAAAAAGGTAAAACCAACAAGGAGATCAAAAACCTGATCCTCCTCCTTCTCCAGCTACTTCTCTCCTTCACAAGTGTGCTACTCAAGTGAGAGTGTGTGCTCCAAATGAGGAGCGCTACACCTCTATTTATATTCATCCGTTCACTTAAGTTAACTCATTCAACATGTAGGCTCGATTTAAATCATGTAGGCTCGAGTTACACATGTAGGCTTAAGTAACCACACTGGGGTGTTGATGACCCACCTTTACAATTAGAGGGGACTACCTCATGACTCTTATTAGTTCTTTCGATTAGGAGCATCGGGGTACAATGTAATACAAGTGGTTCTCCCGATAGGATCATCGGGGACCACAAAAATATACATATAGAATATTCTTCAAAGTTACAATATTTCAACACTCCCCCTTAACAAGAAGGGTATTCTACAACAACATAAACAACAAGAGTAGGAGAGAGATAGGGGACATCATCAACTTCATTAGGGTAGCACATCTATAAATCATTGGAAGCTTTTGAACATCATGTAGTCTTCATCTTCAATATTCAGTCTTCATCATCATTAATTATTTGACTTCTTCGATCAGCAACATCTTCAGCATTTTGATCTTTCAATCAGCAACGACATCTTCAGCACTTTTAACTTTTGATTAGCAACATCTTTAGCACTTTGACTATTCGATCAGCAACAACATCTTCAGCATTTTGATATTTCAATCAGCAATGACATATTCAGTATTTGAACCTTTCGATCAGCAACATATTCAGTACTTTGACTGTCCGATCAGCAACAACATCTTCAGCATTTTGACCTTTCAATAAGCAACATCTTCAACACTTTGACTTTTCGATCAGCAACAACATCTTCAGCATATTGACCTTTCAATCAGAAATATCATCATCAACACTTTGACCTTTCAATCAACAGTGATATCATCATCATCATATTCTGATCTATTGATCAGAATCATCATCACTTTTTGATCTTTCGATCAGAAACATCATCATCATACTCTGATCTTTCGATTAGAAACATCATCAACATACTCTGATCTTTCGATCAGAAACATCATCATCATACTCTGATCTTTCGATCAGAAACATCATAATCATAGTGTGTCATCATCATACTCTAATCTTTCAAATAGTATGTCATCATCATCATACTCTGATCTTTCGATCAGTATGTCATCATCATCATACTCTGATCTTTCGATTAGTACGTGATCATAATACTCTGATATTTTGATCAGTACGTCATCATACTCTGATCTTTCGATCAATACGTCATCATCATCATACTCTAATCTTTCGATCAGTACGACATCATCATCATCAGCTACAACCTGCAATCCACAACTCAAAGAAAAAAAGTATTTGGATCACTTTTGGACTTAAAGTCTAGGGATGATACAATCCCACCACATTCTCGACAACCGAAGTTACCAGATTGATTATGGGAGAATCAATCCCTATCACTTTAGGACTGAGTCCAAGGATGATGCAATCCTACCACATTCTCGAGGACCGAAGCCACAAGATTGATTATGGGAGAATCAGTCCCTATCACTTTAGGACTATGTCCAAGGATGATGCAATCCTACTACATTCTCGAGGACTGAAGCCACCAGATTCATTATGGGAGAATCAGTCCCTATCACTTTAGGACTATGTCCAAGGATGATGCAATCATACCACATTCTCGAGGACCGAAGCCACTGGATTGATTACGGGAGAATCAGTCCCTATCACTTTAGGATGATTTCCAAGGATGATGCAATCCTACCACATTCTCGAGGACCGAGGTCACTGGATCTATTATGGATAGATGTCCCGGGATGATACAATCCCTCTTCATTCTCGAAGACCAAGGTCTCCGTATCACTTTAGGGAAAGTTCCAGGGGATGATACAACCCCACTTCATTCTCGAAGACCGAGGTCTCCAGATCATTTTAGGGCAAGTGCTCTGGGATGATACAATTCCACCAGGTTCTTGAGGACCGAGGTCACCGGATCTATTATGGATAGATGTCCTGGGATGATACAATCCCTCTTCATTCTCAAGGACTGAGGTCTCTGGATCACTTTAGGGAAAATTCCTAGGGATGATACAATCCCACTGCAACATCACTACTCCCCCTTTCGAGGAAGGTCTTTCCGAACAACACAAGGCTTGTCTCGAAAGTGTTCAAACTCTACTCGAGGCAGAATCTTCATCGATACATCATCATCCAAACCATCATCATCTATATATTCAGTATGTGAATACTGAACTATCACCATATGTATCTCCAGTATGTGAATACTGAAAACATCATCATCTATATCTTCAGTATAGAAATACTGAAAGCATCATCATCTCTATATTCAGTATAGAAATACAGAATCACCATCATCTGTATCTACAGTATGTAAATACTGAAATATAATCAATATCTTCAGTATGGGAATACTGAAATATCATCATCTCTATCTTCAGTATAGAAATACGGAATCACCATCATCTGTATCTATAGTATGTAAATACTAAAATATCATCTATATCTTCAGTATGGGAATACTGAAATCATTATCATCTATATCTTCAGTATGGGAATACTAAAATATCATCATCTCTATATTCAGTATAGAAATACTGAATCACCATCATCTGCATCTACAATATCATCATCTACATCTTATCTTGTATGTAGAAATACCAGATTTCTACGTGTTACGTCGGAACACAGGGTTCCTTGTCATCACAACTATGGTTATCACATAGAATCATTGTTGTGTCCATATTCAGGTCAAAGAGACCTGATATCAGCTTCTGAAGCCATATGGATTCACAACTTAGTAGAGCAATCTGCTATGTATTCTACTTCAATCGTGCTAAGAGAAACACTGGACTGTTTCCTGCTAAACCATGAACTCATAGCAGACCTCAAACAAAAGCATATACATGATGTGATTTTTCTGTCTAAGATACTTCCAGCCCAATATGCATCTATGTAGCCATACAATCTATACTCATGGCTACCATCATAGTATAGACCAAAGTCTATAGTCCCTTTCAGATATTTCATCACATGTTTTGCAGCTACTAGGTGAACCCGTCTTAGTTGAAGAAGATATTGACTTAAGGTTTTCACAGCAAAAGAAATGTTTGGTCTAGTATTTGTTAAGTACTTTAATGACCCAATGATCTGTCTGTAGTGAGTTAGATCCACTAACTCTAATGAGTCATCAGCTAACATCTTCAGGTTGGAGTCCATGGGTGTGGCCATGACTTTTCATTCCAACATATTGAATCTCTTCAATATCTCTTCCACATACTTTCCTTGGTTGAGAAATATTCCTTCTAAACTTTTCCATACTTCTAGACCTAGGAAATAATGCATTAACCCAAGGTCTTTCATCTCAAATTATTCTGTTAGTTTCTTCTTGCTTTCCATGATTTGTTTCTCATTCCCTATCAAGAATAAGTCATCCACATATAGTAATAGAATGATAGGTTCATATTCTACAACCTTGTAGGAAAGGTTAGGATTGACTTTACTCTTGGCAAATCCCATGCTCATCAGGAAACTATCTATTCTTCCATACGAAGCTCTAGGAGCTTGCTTCAAACCATAGAGGTCCTTCTTCAACTTGCATACTTAATTCTATCTGTCTTCAACTTCAAATCCTCATGACTATTCGATGTAAAACTCTTCCTCAATCATACCATTAAGGAAGGCTTGTCTTTACTTCATCATGGAAGAAACTACCATGATAGTTTTGAAGGAAATGTACCTTGCTTCCTGGAGTAAGTGTCTCTTTAGAATTAATTCCCTCTTTTTGATAGAACCCTCTAGCCACAAGTCTTACCTTACTTCTATCAACAACATATCTTATCTTGAAAATCCATTTGGAAGATACCACATTCCAAAACATCATTCTAGTATCATAACATCTTCTATGAGTTTGTCTTCTCAGGTCATCAACATATCCTAGTCTTCTGCATTCAACCTTGAAGATTGGAACCCACTTTACTCTTGGTAAAGTCTCGATCCATCACGAAGCTATCCATCATGTCAAACCATGTCGAACTCAGATATAATTTTCTGTAGTCACTCCCCCTGAAGTGGAATATCATCTTCCCTCTTCATTCTGTACAGGTGGTTCTATGCTTGATATATACTGGTCAATAGAGTATGTCATGTCATAGTCTATTCTTTCTGAGGAAAATCACAAACCTTGATTTGTACACTTGTTCTTGTAGAGCCATGTGGAATATACTACGTACTTCCCTTTATGTCTCAAAATCATATCATATACATCATTCCCCATGATCAACTGTTATTCTTTGATCATAGCTTCTTTCATAGCATTCTTTTCTTCATCTTGAGTTATATCTTGTACCCATGGTGGTCTTCATCCTTCAAGGTGGATCTGCCACTCTTTGAAGCTCTTTCTTCTATCATGGTGTCTTTGACCCTGGGAGCTTCAGATTCATGTTTATTGGAGTGAATCTTGAATTGTCATCACTTTTTCTTCAGAACAAGTCTCATCCTTCTTTTCTTGTAGGAGGTTGTACAGGGCCTTTCCTCCAATTCAAATGCACCAGTTGCATGGTTAGAACTATTTCATAAAACATATGCATAACGACAAATTCTTATGCATCATGCAATTGTTTAGTCAATACAATATTCATCCATATCTCACATAAACTTTCTAGATGCCTTCCATCTCTACCATGACATCATTGAGATTGTGCACTAATCCAATATGTCAGCAAAGAGGTTTGATAAGTAGCAATGGAGAGTTGTATAGCACCATGAGCTACTTACCCATCACATACATATTAGTAGTATATAGTCTTTAATGCAAACAATCTATCATGCATGACACATCAACTGAATATAATCAAATGTATAACAAAACAATATCATGAAATGACAATTGAATACTTATATTTTATTTGTTTCATGGGTAGACTCCATCTTGATCATTCTGCTTT
The DNA here is from genome assembly GCA_001517045.1 of Pseudotsuga menziesii. Classification (NCBI taxonomy): domain Eukaryota; kingdom Viridiplantae; phylum Streptophyta; class Pinopsida; order Pinales; family Pinaceae; genus Pseudotsuga; species Pseudotsuga menziesii. The sequence goes on along the minus strand of LPNX010278829.1, from coordinate 408,615 downwards.
ATCATCTTCTTCATTCATGAAATCATCATTTCTTATCCAAATGATAAGATGAATAAGAGGTTCTTTAAGAATTGAGTTCTTCATATTCCTCATCGCTTGAGGGATCTTCTTTGAATGGTGAGAGCTTGATCTTCAATTGCTCCCATCTTCTTCTTCTCTTCTTATGAGTCAAGCTGAAAGCAATTACTTCCTTTTGGCATACATTCTTTGCATGAATGAATCCCATGATCCTGGGAGGCCATTCAAGGTGGCTATCACCACTTCTTCATTATTCACTTCTTCTTCTATTGCTTCAAGTTGTTCTGCATTCTAGATCTTCACATTCTTCAACTGTTTTCTCAAAGCCATCTTCTGATTTAAGTTCTTATATTCAAATAGCTTGATCAAGGAATCAAACATATTTGGTGTCTTTAGGAAAGACACTTGTGGTACAAGTTGATCCATGATTGAATCAACACTGATCTTTTTGGCCTTGATCAAGTTATTCTTGTGTAAGGCTTTGAGCCTCATCTCCGTATGGAATTGGAACCTCTCTACTCATGTAGATGTCCAATTCATTTTCTTCAGAGAGATCAAATACTTCCATGCTTGGAATTTGTCAAATTTACCAATATTATCATCAAGATGATGTTATAGATCACTTTGAAATGAGAACCTCAAATGTAAATAGCAAAAGATTAGATCTTACCGATTTGAGGTGTCTGTCTTGCTTCCAGAGCTAGTTGATCTAGGGTTTGTCAGAGAAACCCTAATTTTCAAAACTTGGAATATTTTAGATATGATTGGATAGAAGGATAGATCTCTTCAAATGGAGCTGTCCAATGTACTCCTTTTCTGAAAACAGTGGAGGAAAGCTCTCGGAATAGGAAGTCCTAGTTTTCCAATTTCTTCTACAAAAATTCCTGTCACTGCTTCTGTTATATATCTAAAATTATAGCTCCTCTGTGTCTTAAATTTTTCACTAAGGTAACCTCGCATGTCCCTGATCCAACCACATAGGTTTCATCATAATTTGTTTCACCAATTGGGATTTATGATCCTTTTCCCAAGTTGACCTATTACAGGACTATTCAGAACAACGAAGTTGTACAACCTGCCACATGTCATTGTTTCATCTTCTGGTTCTAAAATTAGGAACACAGAAAGTAAAGTCTATTATATTTTTGGAACATATTTAGGAATTTAATTTGGACCTCTGTATCCCACTCTATAGTGAATTTTCCCAGGTGTCTTGTTTAGGGATGAATTCTGGAGGAGGCTGGAACCCTAACTTTGACGGATCATATCTCCCAGAATATAGAGAATTTGAGGCTAAATTTTGGACAAAGTATACATCAGGATTCTATATTTGGTCTATACAATTTTTGACTCTTGATCCTTCATCAATATTGGTATATAGCGAATGTACCAAAACGTAGCAGTTTTAGTATTTAGGGTTTTTCTAGCTTGGGGTCAAACTAGGGTTTGACTTTCCCGGAGTTTCACCCAACCAAAAATATTGATCCAGGTCTCTAAACTTCAATTTTTATGAGGATATAAATCCTATTCCAGGCTCAATAAAAAATTCCTCTTCAGTAAGAAGCACTAATTTCCCGCACCGAAAACTGAAAATGCTCGGAATCGAATTCCACTTCGACAGAAAGATGCGCCCTTCAATGGAGAGTCAACCTAGCCTTGTTTTGCTGATCGATTGTGGAGAGAGAACCAAAAAGTAAGAATCCCTAGCTTCTATAGCTTGTGAAAGCTGTATTCAGGTTAGCTCTGATTCCATGTTAAATTTTTATATGCTTAGCTAAAACATCAGTATTTCATTTCATTTCCATAACAAAAGCATATAAACAGGATCACTGAAAGAAACAGTATTCGAAACAACACAAATTTATCCCGGGAAAACCCTAAAGGGAAAAAACCAACAAAATATTCCTCAATATAGATTCCCCAGAAAGGTAAAAAGGTAAAACCAACAAGAAGATCAAAAACCTGATCCTCCTCCTTCTCCAGCTACTTCTCTCCTTCACAAGTGCGCTACTCAAGTGAGAGTATGTGCTCCAAATGAGGAGCACTACACCTCTGTTTATATTCATCCGTTCACTTAAGTTAACTCATTCTACATGTAGGCTCGAGTTAAATCACGTAGGCTCGAGTTACACATCTAGGCTCAAGTAACCACACTGGGGTGCTGATGACCCACCTTTACAATTAGAGGGGACTACCTCATGACTCTTATTAGTTCTTCTGATTGGGAGCATCGGGGTACAATGTAATACAAGTGGTTCTCTTGGTAGGACCATCAGGGACCACAAAAATATACATATAGAATATTCTTTGAAGTTACAATATTTCAACAAGGCTTGGCCTACAATTCCAACTGAAAAGAGGAAGGATTTGCAAACCCAAATCCAAGAGTGCCTATTTGTTGGGTATTATGAATATTCGAAAGGGTACAAGCTGATCAACTTGATCACTAACAAATATTTCATTGAAAGAAGTGTTCAGTTCAAAGAAGAGCCTTTAGTAGCAATTGAAGTTTGAGAGTCGTCTACACCACCACATCCATTGATTGTAAGTGAATAGACTAGTGAGTTAGCTGATTCTGATATGTCTAATAATCATGAATTAATTTCAGATCCTAACATCCATACAAGACCAAAGTGGGTAGAAAGGACCATTCATGCAGCTGGGGAACTAGCTAGAAATCCTAATGACACTAGGAGGACTAGATCTCAATTTGAGAGTGCCTTTTGTGTGAAAGATACACTATTTGATGAGAAGTGTTATTTGATGATAGATTTTGATCCACATACATATGAAGATGCATCACATGATCCAATATGGAAAAAAACCATGAAAGAAGAATTCAGCTTGCTCCATAAGAACAACACATGGGAACTGGTTGATATCCCCCCATGGAGAAAGATAGTGAAGTGTAAGTGGATCTTTAAAATAATTTTTCTGCTAATGGTTTACCTTTGAAATATAAGGAAATATTGGTAGCCAAGGGATACTATTAGGTACATGGTATTGACTACAATGAGACCTTTTCACCAATGGAAAAGATGGACTCCATAAGCCTAGCTCTAGCCATTGCAGCTTCGAAGCAATGGGGGGTTCATCACATGGATGTGAAGTGTGCCTTTTTAAATGGATATCTGAATGAAGAGATTTATATGAAGCAACTAGAAGGATTTGTATCTAATCCATATTTAGTGTGCAGGTTAAAGAAATCATTGTATGGGCTCAAGCGAGCCCCCAGGGCTCGGTATGCCAAGATTGTTGGTTTTATGTTGTCACTGAGTTTTATTCGATGCAAGTCTAATAATAATGTCTATTTGAATATGATTAATGGTTCTTTAATGGTTATTGTTCTCTATGTGGATTACCTACTGATTACAGGAAGTTCAAAGAAAGATATTTCCTCGAAGGATGCAATGAACCATGCCTTTTCTATGACAAATTTGGGATTGTTGAGCCAAATCTTGGGTCTCGAAATTGCTCAATCCCAACATGGAAATTGTATTTTTTTGATATCAAAATTGCATTTTTTTCCAAAGGACAAGGAAGTGAAAGATTAAATGATTTTGGAGAGGTGGGATGAGATAGGACTTCGTAGGAATGAAGAATTTCCTAAAACCTTGTGGTTTCCTCCTCCTTCAAAGCACCACTTTAGATGGCCTTGTCAAGATGGAGCTTCAGGGACAAAATTATATATGCTGTGTTGATTTGTTTGATTGTGGTAGTAAGCTTGATGCCAAGGATTTCCTACAAGCATATATGTGGTCCTTGCATTGTGACCATTGTGGAAATTTGGACCCGCAAAGTCTAAAATTGCAAGAGCACGTTGCAGATTGATTTCTTTAGTTTTCACTAGATTTTTTATTTAGGTTGGGTCCTGATGAATAGTTAGATACTAAGATGAGTTCATAACCACAACACTCTGGATCTTACCCCCTCACAAAGAAAGAAGAAAACTATTGGCTTCAAAAGATCCATGTCGACTTAAGCGAATTAGGCCTAAAGTTGTAGTCAAATAAATAAAGGAAAGAAGAGGCCTTGGACATCGCTAGGAGTTTTTTTTTACTATCACAGTGGTACTCACAAAAACATATATTTAATTTTTGTTTGTTGGTTTTGAGATATAAGGATTTTTATAGCTTATAAATTTAAAATTTTTTAATATAAAATATCTGTAGAGCATATTAAGCAACTGATAGTATTCAAAAAGTGTAAGGTTTTCCGTTACACCAAAACCTGCAGATGTTGATGAACATTTGAAACCCAGCACAAGGCCCTATCACCAGGAGTGGTGGTTAGTCGACTTGTTTTATCTTCCCAGAGGTGTGGCAGTTATACCATGTGGAGGTACCCGATACTCCAACACCCCACCTCCGGCATAGCTCAGGGGAATTGAACCTAGAACCTAGCTTTGATACCATGTAAGGTTTGTTGTTACACCAAAACATGTAGATGTTAATGAACATATAAAACCTAGCACAAGTCCGCATCACCAGGAGTGGCGGTTAGTCCCTCTTCCTTCTTTTCTATACCACACTGTTCCAACTACAAAAGAAGGGCCTTAAACTTGGAAAAGTAGAGTTGCAATGATTCGAATCTGCTGGGACTCAAGGAGATCAGATCATTCTTAATTTGATGTCCTCTCATCTCATATTTCTTTCCAAAAATATCTATAAGCTTCTCCCACACTTCATTAGGTGATTTCAATCCATCAAGATGGAAAAGGAGGTCTCTTAAAATGCTTAGACACAAAAGACCATAGGCCCGATCCCTCCTGTTGTGCCATTTGATTTTCTCTGTAGCTGCATTGGGCTCTACCTCAGTTTCCATAGTCACCCTGTAGAGACATTTTTCTCTCAACAATATCTCCATCTCATCTTTCCACTCAAAGAAATTGAATCAAGTCAAGATGATCTTCTGATATTGGTCCATCACTCGAAAACAGTGCCCTTCAGTCAACAGAATATGCTCCCAGTCAAGATGTCAAGCTTGCAATAGAAATATGGAAGGAGATAAATCAATCTACAAAAGGCTTTGATACCATGTCGAAATTGAACCCAAGAGATAGAACAATTACACTCACAAAATTGCTAATCAAACATGCAAAATTAACACCAAAGGAAACTGAAATTGGACCATAACACTAATCTGTATTGAGTAAGTGTACAATAAAAAACCTTATGAAATAATAGGATACTGTAATATATAATTACATGAGAGATTCAAATGCATAAATATGCCATTCGAAATAGTCAAAAAGTAGGCTTATCAAAACTAGTCAAATCCCCCATAGGTGCATAAAGCAGTTTCCAAATCTAGGTAGATGCTCACGAATTGGATAATTCAAGTGGGAAATCCAAAGAAGGATGGAAATACAACTCATACATGCTTTTATTTGTAGAAAATGAGGGAGGATGATGTGGGCAAAAAACAAGGCAGTTACAACTAGTCTAGCTTTTCCTTTGCCTTAAATCAGAAATAAAACAAGGAAGCTTTACAGAAAAAGAAAATATCCACTTTGGAGAATTTGAAATAAAGAATAAATTCTAAAATGGGTTTCCAAGATGTTTCCCAAGAGATCCATGACTCTGTCTTAGCATGTGCTAACTTCTAGGACAAGTAAAAGGAAGCTAGCATAGAGTGGAATCTAGGAAACTAGGTAATAAGACAAAAATGATTAAATTAATGTCTAAGGTAGGTAAATATGGGTTGATTATTATAAAAGCCCCCATTAAGCCTGAATTTATGAGTAAATATTAGAAAACTATACGGCCTGGCAACAAGTCTTAGTCACCTTTTACATACTGCTTGTCCATACAACCAGGGAAAGAGGCAAAAACCTAGTGGGAAAATCCTCTCTTAAACATGGACAGGAATTTTTTTTTTGAAAATATTGTCATCAATAATGCTTCACGGCATGATCATCAATCCCCAGTAGTGATTTGATATTCTTGAATGTATTCTCATAAAAAAACTTTGGTGAAGATGTCTGCTACTTGTTCTGAAGATGCATAGAAGAGTAGATGAATGGTACCATCATGCAAAAGCTGTCTAATATAGTGCATATGGATCTCAATGTTCTTGGTTCACTGTCTCTAAACTGGATCATTGTAGATTTGAATGGTGCTCTAATTATCATAGTAGATAATAGTTGAAAACTCTGATTTGAAGCCACATTCTCCAAGTATTCCCTGCAACCAAAAACATTGAGTTGCTGCATTTACAACTCCTCTATACTCTGCTTCTGTAGATGAGAGTGCTATGGCACTCTGCTTCTTGCTTGACTAGATAATTGATCTTTTTGCAAGCATGAACACATATCCTGATGTAGACTTTCAATCTGTGTTGTCACCTGCCCAATCACTGTCAGTAAACCCAATCAAATCAAGATCAGATTTTGCTTTGTAGAAGATCCCATGAGTTCTTGTTCCTTGAACAAACTTTAGGATCATTTTGGTTGCTCTACAGTGGATCTCATGAGACTGATCCATGTATATAAAATCCACACTAATTGCATAATATATATCAAGTCGAGTGTGTGTAAGATAAAGCAAACACCGAATCAATTGCCTATACAGTGTATTATTTACCATAGGAGAAGAACCTGTTTGTTCAAGCTTAACTTTTGAAAGGAAGGGAGTATTTCTTGGCTTGCAACATTTCATGTTGAACTTGTTCAGAAAATATAAGGCATACTTGGACTGATGTACTTTGGTTCCATGTTGGGATTGAGCAATTTCGAGACCCAAGAATTGGCTCAACAATCCCAAATCTGTCATAGAAAATGCATGGTTCATTGCATCCTTCAAGGAGGAAATCTCTTTCTTTGAATTTCCTGTAATCAGAAGGTCATACACATGCAATAAAATAATCATCAAAGAGCCATGAATCAGCTTCAAATAGACATTAGGATCATACTTGCATCGAACAAAAATCAGTGATAGAAAAAATCCATCAATCTTGGCATACCAAGCCCTGTGGGCTTGCTTGAGCCCATACAATGATTTCTTTAACTTGCACACTAAATATGGATTAGAAACAAACCCTTCAGGTTCTGCATGTAAGTATCTTCAGTGAGATCTCCATTTAGGAAAGCACACTTCACATCCATGTGATGTACCTCCCACTGCTTCAAAGTTGCTATGGCTAAAGCTAGCCTTATGGAGTCCATCTTTTCCATTGTTGAAAAGGTTTCATTGTAGTCAATACCATGTAATTATGAGTATCCATTGGCCACCAATATTTCCTTATATTTCAAAGGTGAACCATCAATAGAAAAATTATTCTTGAAGACCTACTTACATTGAACTAGCTTCCTCCTTGTGGGAAGATCAACCAGTTCTCAAGTGTTGTTCTCCTGGAGTGAGCTGAATTCTTCTTTCATGGCTGTTTTCCATATTGGATCATGTGCTACATATTCATATGTCTATGGATCTGATTCAACCATTAGATAACACTTCTCGGCAAACAGAGGATTTTTCACACAAAGGGCACTCTCAAGCTAAGATCTAGTCCTCCTAGTGTCATTAGGATTTCTAGCTAGTTCCCCAGCTGCATGAATGGTCTTTGCTGCCCATTTTGGTATTGTAGGACTATTAGGATATGGAATCAAATCATAATTTTCAGACATATCATAATAAGCAAACTCATTAGTCTCTTCACTTACAATCAATGGATCTGGTGGTGAAGAAGACTCTCCAACTTCAACTTCTACTAAAGGATCTTCTTGGAACTGAACACTTATTTCAATGAAAGATTTCTTAGTGCTCAAGTTTATCAGCTTGTATCCTTTTGAATATTCAGAATACACAACAAATAGGAACTTTTGGCTTTGGGGTTGCAAAGCCTTCCTCTATTATCTTGGAATTCTAGCCCAAGCCTTTGAGCCAAAAATCCTGAAATGGGTCACATCTTGCTTCTGCCCACTCCAAGCTTCGAAAGGAGTCATACCATCAAGTTGATTATGAGGCACCCTATTCTAGATGTGGGATGCATAGTTTATAGCCTTGGCCCAAAACTTTGGTGGAAAAGTCTTAGCCTCCAACATGCAGGTTTCCATCTGCTTCAATGACCCGTTCTTTCTCTCAGCAACACCATTTTGGTGTGGTGTGTAAGGGATTGAATGTTGCATCTGAATACCTACATCATTACAATACTGAATGAAATTAGAGTTGACATACTCACGACCATTGTCATATTTGAGGAGCTTGAGTTTCCTCCCAGATTGGTTTTCAACCAAGGCTTTAAAGACTTTGAAGAGGTAAAAAACCTCAGACTTATGCTTTAGGAGGTGAACCCAACAATACATGGAAAAGTCATCTATAAACGTTAGTGCATATTTGGCTTGAATCATGGACATATGAGGAAATGGACCAGCAATGTCACTATTCATCAAATCAATAGGTGTAGAGGTTCTCTCATGACTAACTCTCTCCTACTTGTGCTTTAGGTGTTTTCCTATGATACAACCTTGACAGAATCCTTTAGAAAACTTGATATTTGGTAACACTATGACCATATCATTTTCACTCAAATAAGAAAGATACTTGTAGTTAAGATGGAAAAATCTTTCATGCCAAAACTTGGTTTCCTCATTAGCATGAATCAGAAGAGCAGAGGGGTTTGAGTAGGGTAGAAAATGGGAAAACATGTATACCTTCGAAGTGTGATCAACAACACCTTTTGCTATGACTTTACCATTCGAAATATCAGTTATTTCAACATCATCAGGGGAGAATATGACCTTCTTTAGAGACCCATTGTGAGTCACCTGATACACTGATAAGAGATTAGAGGCAAGACTTGGAACATACAACACATTATTGAACTTACCATGGTCGAGATCAATCCTTCCCTTCCCCAAACTGTCAGTGAGAGATTCATCTCCCAAAACTATTGGTGAACCTTTCAACATGTCAATACAGGAGAATGCCTCTTTTATCGAAACCTATGGAAATTGAACCTAGTGATAGATTAATTTTACTCACAACAATTAACAATTGATCATGCAAAATCACTCACAAAAGAGATTGAAATTGGAGCCGAACACTAAACTGTATTAACTCAGTGTACAATAGCCAACCCTATAACATAATAGGTTGCTGAATAAATAAAAAATATATATCAGGGATTTGAATGCATGAGGAGCAATTCGATCTAGCATAAAGCAGGCTTACTAAGATTAAGCCAATCCCCCACAGGTGTAAAAAGCTGATCCCAAATCTGTCATGGAGCTCATGAATTAGCAAAATGGCTTAAGCAATATAAAGAGTGATGGAATTACAACTCATACATGCTTTTCCAAGGAGAAAAGAGAGGAGGATGTGTAGGACAAAAAACTAGTCAACCTCACCTAGTCAAGCTTTTCCTTTTTCCTTAAAACATTGAAAAAGCAGGCAATAAAGCAGAAAAATCAGAAGGGTGCTTAGGAGGCCAGGAATAAAGAAGATTTGATTCCTTGAGGTTTCCCAAGAGCTACATGGGTCAAATAAGGCAAGTTTGACCACTATGGATAGGTAAATGACAACTTGCACAAGGTGGGACACATGAACTAGGCAAATAAGACAAAAATAATTAAATTAATGTCTAAGGTAGTAAACTGTGGGTTGATTATTCTAACACCCCCACTTAAGCCTAAATTATGAGTAATATATTAGAAAATTATAGGGCCTAGAAACAAAGCTTAGTCACCCTTTTACATACTGCATGTCCATACAAACAAGGAAAGAGGCAAAACCAACTTGGGAAAATGCTCCCTTAAACATGGACTGTAAAACAAAATTTGGAAATCTTGTCTTCACTCATGCTTCACAGCATGATTAGCAATCCCCAGTAGTGATTTGAGATTGCTGAAGGTCTTCTCACAAAATTCTTTGGTGAAGATATCAGCTACTTGTTCTGAAGATGAACAGAAGAGTAGGTGAATGGTGCCATCATGCACAAGCTCTCTGATGTAGTGCATATGGATCTCAATGTGTTTGGTTCTTTGCTTCTGAAATGGATCTTTGTAGATTCGAATGGTACTTTGGTTATCATAGTAGATGGTATTTGAGTACTCTGATTCGAAACCACACTCTCCAAGTAGACCCTGCAACCATAAACATTGATTTGCTGCATTAACAACTCCTCTGTACTCTGCTTCTGTAGATGAGAGTGCAATGGCACTCTGTTTCTTGCTTGACCAGCTGATTGGCCCTTCTACAAGCATGAACACATATCCTGATGTGGACTTTCTATCTGTGCTATCACCTGCCCAATCACTGTCAGTAAATCCAATCAAATCAAGATCAGATTTTGCTTTATAGAAGATCCCATGTGTCCTTGTTCCCTGAACAAAGTTAAGGATCCTTTTGGATGCTTTCCAATGGATCTCATGAGGCTGATCCATGAATATAGAAGCCACACTTATTGAATAATAAATATCAGGTCTAGCATGTGTCAGATACAACAAACATCCAATCAATTGCCTATACAGTGTATTGTTTACCATAGGTGAAGAATCAACTTCTTCCAACTTCACTCCTGAAAGGAAAGGAGTTTTGCTTGCTTTGTAATCCTTCATTCTGAATTTTTTTAGCAATTCCAAGGCATATTTGTACTGGTGCACCTTTATTCCAGCTTTGTTTTGAGCAATATCAAGCCCCAAGAATTGACTTAAGAGCCCCAAATCTGTCATGGAGAAGGCTTGATTCATTGCTCCTTTTAAGAAAGCAATCTCATCCTTTGAGATTCCTGTAATGAGGAGGTCATCAACATGTAACACAATGATAATTAATGAACCATTAACTAACTTCAAATATACATTTGGATCTAATTTTCACCAAAAAAAATTCAGTGATAGCAAGAAGTTATCGATCTTGGCATACCAAGCCCTGGGGGCTTGCTTTAGCCCATACAATGACTTTCTCAACCTGCACACAAGAGAAGGGTTAGTAGAAAAACCTTGAGACTTCTACATATATATCTCTTCAGTGAGATCTCCATTCAGGAAGGCACATTTTACATCCATGTGATGTACCTCCCATTGCCTTGAGGCTGCAATGGCTAAGGCTAGCCTGATGGAATCCATCTTTGCCACTGGGGAAAAAGTCTCATTGTAATCTATGCCATGAACCTATGTGTAGCACTTGGCTACCAATCTGGACTTGTACTTCATTGGTGAACCATCAGCAGCAAATTTGGTCTTATAGACCCACTTACACTGGACTAACTTTCTTCCTGGAGGAAGATCCACTAGCTCCCATGTGTTGCTCTTCTGGAGTGAGATGAAATCCTCCTTCATGGCTGTTTTCCATCTTGGATCTCCTACTAATTCTTCATATGTTTGAGGATCAGACTCCACCATCAAATAGCATTTTTCAGCAAACATAGGATCCTTCATGCACAGGCCACTCTCAAATTGAGATCTAGTCCTCCTTGGGTCATTGGGATCCCCAGCTAGCTCTCCTGCTGCATGTAGTGTATTGGCTGCCCATTTTGGCCTTGTAGGGATGTTAGGGTATGCAATAAACTCATATCCATCAGACAAATCAGAATCAGCATGTTCAAAAAACTCTTTACTTACTTCCTGAGGTTCAGGTGGAGAAGAGGCTTCTCCAACTTCCACTGCTGCAAGGGGTTCTTCTTCAAACTGAACACACCTTTCGATGAAGGATTTGTTTGTGCTAAAATTTATCAGTTTGTACCATTTTGAATCTTCAGAGTATCCAACAAAAAGACACTCTTGTCTTTGGGGCTGCAAATCCTTCCTCTTCTCTGTTGGAATTCTAGCCCAAGCCTTTGAGCCAAAAATCCTGAAATGGGTCACATCTGGCTTGTGCCCACTCCATGCTTTGAAGGGAGTCATACCATCAAGATGTTTATGAGGAACCCTATTCTGAATATAGGCTGCACAGTTGATAGCTTTGGCCCAGTACTTTGGTGGAAAAGTTTTGGCCTCCATCATGCATGTTGCCATCTCCTTCAGTGATCTGTTTTTCCTCTCAGCAACACCATTTTGTTGTGGTGTGTAAGGGATAGAATGCTGCATCTGAATACCTGCATCTGCACAATAGTTAATAAACTCAGACTTGACATACTCACCAACATTGTCATATCTGAGGACCTTGAGTTTCCTCCCAGACTGGTTTTCAACCAAAGCCTTAAAGAGTTTGAAGAGGCCAAAAACTTCAGACTTGTGTTTCAGGAAGTAAACCCAACAATATCTGGAAAAGTCATCAATGAAAGTCAATGCATATTTATCCTGACTCATGGACATATGAGGGAATGGGACAGAAACATCACTATGGATCAGCTCGAGGGGTGCAAAGGTTCTTTCATGACTAGCTCTCTAAAATTTGTGCTCTGGGTGTTTTCCTAGGATACAACCTTGGAAAACTCCTTTGGAAAATTTTTATCTTGGGAAACCCTATGACCATCTCTTTTTCACTAAGATCAGAAAGATATTTGTAGTTTAGGTGGCCAAATCTTTCATGCCAAAGCTTGCTTGCTTCATTAGCATGAATTAGGAGAGCAGAGGGGTTTGAGTAAGGTAGGAAGTGTGAGAACATGTATACCTTTTGAGCATGATTCGCAACTCTTTTTGCAATGACTCCACCACTTGATATCTCTGTGATCTCAACTTCATCAGGGGAGAATATGAATTTCTTAGGAGACCCAGTGTGGGTCATCTGGTACACTAACAAGAGGTTGGAGGCAAGACCAGGCACATACAAGACATTGCTGAACTGACCATGATCAAGATCAATCCTCCCTTTTCCCAAACTTTTAGTGAGAGAGTCATCTCCCAGTACTATAGGTGGTCCTTTCGACATGTCAAGTGAGGAGAAGGCCTCCTTGGATGAAACCATGTGTCTTGAAGCTCCAGAATCAATGATAAAACTGGGTGAGCTTGATGTGCCAGCAACCAATGCATGAACTCTCTCTCTGTCATCTGAACTTGATCCTCCTTCTCTCTTCTTTGAGATTTCTGGAAGGGAGATGCCATTCTTCTCCAGGAGTTGGGTCAGCATGTCTATTTGCTTCTTCATACAAGAGCTTTCAGTGTGAGCCCTTATTGCAGTACGTACACTTGCTCATTTCTCCTTTGTTTTTCTTCTTCTAGTAGTTCTTCTTGGAACCTTGTGGCTCCTCCGGAGACTGTTCCTTGTCTCTCTTTTACTTAGGTGGCTTTTTTATCTTTCTTTTTTCTTTTTGAATCCACCTTCAAATCTCCAGCAATCAGAGCTTGATCTTTGGATGGTTTGATGGTGCCCATCATCACCAGCTTGTCCTATTCTTGTGTGAGAGATTCCATGAAATCTGTAAGGCTAGGCATCTTCCAGGTTCGAGCTGTTAGTTTTGTGGCATAGAAGGTTGAAACAAACATTGAATAGTCAGGGCCTAGCTTCGAGAGAATGGCAAAGACAAGCTGATCATCCTTCTTTTCGATCCCACACTGTTTCAGCTGCAAAACTAGTGCTTTGAACTTGGAGAAATATAGCTGCAGGGATTCAAAGCTATTTGGACTTAGAGAAATCAGCTCATTTTCGATTTGATGTCCCCTAATCTCATCTGTCTTTCCAAAAATATCAGAAAGATTCTCCCATACTTCATTCGGTGATGTCAATCCATCAAGATGGAAAAGGAGGTCTCTGGAAATACTTAGACACAGGAGACCATAGGCCTCATCCCTCCTGTTGTGCCATTTTATCTTCTCTGCAGCTGCATTGGGCTCTGCTTTTATTGCCATAGTCACCCTATAGAGGCCTTTTTCTCTCAACAGTATCTCCATCTCTGCTTTCCATTCAAAGAAATTGAAGGGAGTCAAGATAGTTTTCTGTGATTGATCCATAGCTTAGAAAATCTGTCCTAGCTGTCAGTAGAAGGCTACCAGTCATTGATGTCGAACCTGTAAAAAAATTTTGAAGGAGAGAAATCAATCTACAATGGCTCTGATACCATGTGGAAATTGAACCTAGTGATAGATTAATTTTACTCACAACAATTAACAATTGATCATGCAAAATCACTCACAAAAGAGACTGAAATTGGAGCTGAACACTAAACTATATTAACTTGGTGTACAATATCCAACCCTATAACATAATAGGTTTCTAAATAAATAAAATACATCAGGGATTTGAATTCATGAGGAGCAATTCGAATCTAGCATAAAGCAGGCTTACTAAAATTAAGCGAATCCCCCATAAGTGTAAAAAGCTGATCCCAAATCTATCATGGAGCTCACAAATTAGAAAAATGTCTTAGGCAAGCTAAAGATTGATGGAATGGCAACTCATACATGCTTTTGCAAGGAGAAAAGAGAGGAGGATGTGTAGGACAAAAAACTAGTCAACCTCACCTAGTCAAGCTTTTCCTTTTGCCTTAAAACACTGAAAAAGCAGGCAATAAAGCAGAAAAAATAGAAGGGCGCTTAGGAGGCCAGGAATAAAGCAGATTTGATTCCTTGAGGTTTCCCAAGCACTACATGGGTCAAATAGGGCAAGTTTGACCACTATGGATAGGTAAATGACAACTTGCACAAGGTGGGAGACATGAACTAGGCAAATAAGACAAAAATAATTAAATTAATGTCTAATTTAGTAAACTATGGTTTGATTATTCTAACAAAACCATATGTATAGAAGCTCTAGATTCAATGATGAAGCTACGTGAACTTGATGTGCCGGCAACCAAGGCATGTACTCTCTCTTTGTCCTCTAAATCTGATACTCCTTCCCTCTTATTTGAGCGTTTAGGAAGGGAGATATTATTCTTCTCTAGGAGTTGGCTCAACATGTCAATTTTATTCTTCATACAAGAGCTCTTAGGATGATAGCCCTTACTGCAGTATGCGCACTTTCTCATTTATCCATTGTTCTTCTTCTTCTGGGAGTTCTTCTTGGAACCTTGGGGCTCCTCTTGAGACTTAGACTTGTCTCTCTTTTGCTCGGGTGGATTTTTAGATTTTTTCTTTCTTTTTGAATCCACCGTTAAATCTCCAACAACCAAATCTTGGTCTTTGGAAGGTTTCATGGTTCCCATCATCACCAACTTATCTTGTTCCTGTGTGATGGATTCCATGAACTCTACAAGCTTAGGCATCTTCCAGGCTTGAGCTGTCAACTTGGTGGCATGGAAGGTAAAAAAAAAACACTGAATAGTTGGGGCCAAGATGAGAGAGTATGGCCAAAACTATTTTCTCTTCCTTATTTTCTACCCCACACTATTTCAACTGCAAAACAAGGGCCTTAAACTTGGAAAAATAGAGTTGCAATAATTCGAAGCAAGTGGGACTTGAGGAGATCAGCTCATTCTCAATTTGATGTCCTCTCATCTCATTTGTCTTTCCACAAATATCTACAAGCTTCTCCCACACTTCATTAGGTGATGTCAATCCATCAAGATGGAAGAGGAGGTCTCTTGAAATGCTCAGACACAAAAGACCATAGGCCTCATCCCTCCTGTTGGGCCATTTGATTTTATTTGTAGCTGCATTGGGCTCTGACTCAGTTTCTATAGTCACCCTATAGAGAAATTTCCCTCTCAACAATATATCCATCTCTGGTTTCCACTCAAATAAATTGAATGGAGTCAAGATGATCTTCTGAGATTGGTCCATAGCTTAGAAACCGTGCCCTTTAGTCAGCAGAATATGCTCCCATTCAAGATGTCGAACCTTCATAGGCAATATGGAAGGAGATAAATCGGTCTACAAAGTCTTTGATACCATGTTGAAATTGAACCCAAGAGATAGAACAATTAGACTCACAAAATTGCTAATCAAACATGCAAAATTCACACCAAATGAGACTGAGATTGGAGCATAACACTAATATGTATTGAGTAAGTGTACAATATCCAACCTTATGAAGTAATAGGCTGCTAGAATATATAATTACATGAGATATTTTGATGCATAAATATTCCATTCGAAATTGTCAAAAAGCAGGCTTACTAAAACTAGTCAAATCCGCCATAGGTGCATAAAGGAGTTTTCAAATCTAGGTAGATGCTCACGAATTGGATAAGTCAAGTGGGAAAGCTAAAGAGGGATGAAAAGAAAACTCATTCATGCTTTTATCTGTAGAAAAGGAGGGAGGATGATGTGGAAAAAAAGCAAGGCAGCTACAACTAGTCTATCTTTTCCTTTGCCTTAAATTAGAAATAAAACAAGGCAACTTTATAGAAAAAGAAGATATGCACTTTGGAGAATCTTGAATAAAGCAGACATGCTAAAATGGGTTTCCAGGATGTTTCCCAAGCGCTCCATGACTTAGTTTTAGCATGTGTTGACTTCTAGGACATGTAGAAGGAAACTAGCATAGAGTGGAATCTAGGAAACTAGGTAAGAAGACAAAATGATTAAATTAATGTCTAAGGTAGGTAACTATGGGTTGATTATTCTAACACAATTTTATTGCATCATGTAAGGATGTTTACACCTCATAGATATGGATTTAAAATGGATATGTGTTTATTACATAATAAACGAGGTAATAATATCCTTTCATAGATTTGGAACCTTGTAAATAGATATATTTTGTGAAGGTATTTGAACTACTAAATTTAGCATTGCAATTTGAGTGACAAGACAAAAAAGTTGTTTGTATTTTGCAAGATAAAAAATGATTTTTTGGAAAAAGTGAGATAGATGAGTAGTTAAAAGATTTTTTTCTCGAAAATAAACAATATACAACTAGAAACAATATAATATAGGCTATATATATTACGATATACATCATTAGATCTAAAACACTTCAATTCCAACAGTGTATATCCCATCATCTATAATATTTATTACTCTTTTGCACGGTGTATATTGTTGAAAGTAGAAACCTCAATTTTGTTAACCAACGATAAGTTCACATTAAGGATAAACTCCAAAAAAACACCATCAACGAAAGAAAAGTACATTGTTATCACTACAACAAAATACCGTCCTTTTGGGGGTCATTTTGTCTTGATGTGGCTTTTTTATACTTTAGAATAATGCATAATTCTTTAAAAAAATATGGATAATTTGTTTCAAAGGAAGTATTGAGGTTTAAATTAATTGTTTTGGGGAATTGAAATGTTAAGGTTTATAAAATAAAATGAATATATTTAGATATTTCCATAAATTACATAAATTTGAAGAATTCTATAATGCTATATATAGTTGTTGCTTGATTATGATGAATACTTTTTAAAAGGTTGCTTATTTTAATCCTTCTTAAGAAATATTAGCTAAATGGATTATAGTTTAGCAAAATAATGGTATCTCAATTAAAATTGATAGGTACACTTGGTTAATACTCGTCTCCTTCACAATATTAAAGAGGTAGAATCCAAAAAATGCATTAGAGAAATCCATAAGTCTCTCCCCCATAACACCAGAAAGAAAGGAGCACGCTATTTATTCTATGTTTAGGACTTTATGGTGGGTTTTGTTCTGAATCTGATAGTTTCTTTTGGTAAAATCCAAATTTGGAAGTGGTTAAATTGTGTGCTTTGAATGTATAAATAAATGCATCACCATCGAATACCCCCATGGAACCCAAATTGTATGCACTCATTCTAGGATGTTTGGTTTGTTAACAGTCATTCACTTGATTCACAACTAACTCAAAATCCCCAAAAACATCTATTATTTTAGCTTTCAAATGTTTCAAAGCATTCAGTCCTAACAACAAATCTTCATACTCTGCTACATTATTTGTACATTCAAAGTTAACTTAAATGAGTACACCTTAAATTACCTACCATGGAGAAATTTTCCATACACCAGCACCAACTCCTTCTTTACTAATAGATTCATCAAAATACATTGTCTAGAGCCCTTAATCATTCTAATTTTTTTCTAATGTATCCTGTCTTTTGGTAAAATCTTTATAAGTTTTTACTTCGACCACTATAGGTATTTCTGGATTAGCATGCGAGTCGTTGAAAAATATGGAAGACCCCATATCGGTATTTACAGTAGATATGGGATGGTTATCGGTGTAACATCCCTGACCCTTCAACCAACGAAGAGGACGCTACCATAACACTATATACCTGAGAAAATAGCCCCATGGACATACACATAAATACTGAAATGCTTTGAACTAAAACATTCATACATTATTACCATACAGTTGAAGCAAACCATACATTCAAGCATTTAGCATGTTCATTGTAATTCATTATCAAATGTAAATTGCAGGGATGAAACACAAGAATACTTATCTTATGAAGAAGAACACCCTGTAGCCAGCTATGTCACTACAAGGTTCCACCCAACCATAGGCCAGTGCGATTCTTAATATCTCAGCAACACTGCCACCCCCAAGCTGGGCATGATTCCCCAAGGAATAATGAAACTAAGCAAGCTCACACATAGCCAAAGATACACAACTCAGCCAAGCCAAAACAGTTGGGTTTATCAGGACATCAGGGAGCTGGGAAAAGATGACTGCTAAGTTGGTGGGCTCACTAAAGAGCTAAGGACGCCTACACCAAAACTAGCCTGACTTCTAGAACACCCACACACACCCAACATAAGGAATCAGTTCCTTCTCTGTTGTAGAGTCCCTCAGGCATTGACTTCCCTTCCAGTGCTATTCAAGGGGTGTGGAGAAGAAAGCCATCCCTCTAGCTCTGTCTATGAGGCTCCCAAACACACCAGGTTTATCAAGCATACCAAGCCTTCATTCCCACTCCAATACAGTCCAAAGACCAACCACTGCATAGACACAGCAAAATTGAGCAATTCACAGCTTTGGGGAAGAAAAGAAAACACCACAGAGCAAAACCAAGGTGACAATTTGGGTAATACATAGCTTTGACTGGGAAATTTGATTCTTGAGTCGTTCTTGGACCCTTCATGGAAAAAATGACTCAATAGGAACCCACAGCAGCCCAAATTTTGTGGGGAAACTAGCAGCGATTTCTCAGCTACATGAGGAAAGAAAAAAAACTCGCGTGGAGGTGAATTCACATACCTAGACCCAAAACATGAAGAGAAATACACACACAACAAAATCGTGAGGGTAAAGCCACTCTCCCAGTTATCTGCGTGAGGAGAAAATACCAAAACATGTGCGTGAGGAGAAGAACAACCATCCCTGCGTGAGAATGGAAAAATGGAAGGAATTCCCACATGAAGAGTAACGGACCCCTGGTGGAGTGTGCATGTGGGCAAGGAATGATAGTCCTGCCAGACACCACTAGCCATGCAAAATGTTTTCCCAGGCCATAATTGCCCCCCAACTAACTCCAAAGAATATAATTTGGTAGTTTACTGATTGATGGGTTCTCTTATTGACATGTGGATTTTTCCTATTGGTCCTAAAGGTTAAATAATTCCCCCTCCTTATCCTTATCAAAATCATGCCCTTTTCATTATGGTTGCATTGACATAGCCGGTTGGGGTTTATTTTAATTAAAATACATGTTTACATGATGCCAAATTTAATATGTGCCGAATAACACGATATACCATCGGCAACGATTTTAATCGTTGTAACATAAAACAATAAATCAATGGTGGGGATTTTTCCTTTAGCTGCACACCATGATTAATTACAATATATACATCATATACATTTTTAATGCAAATGGGGTCAAAATTGGGGTGTTACAATCAGTTTTACCTTGGCTACTAACCACATATGCTAACTTCTTTTCTCTATACAATCTCTTGTGAACTCCAAACAAAGGAATGGTTGCATATGACATGTCCATATACAATGTTCCTTTTAGTTTTGAAGGGCATGATATTGACAATAGCATGCTGAATTTATGAGGGATTTCAACCATGTGACCACGTCCATGAAAATACTTTAGCTAGAATCTGAGAAAGAGTCACCACCATGTCTTTAATCAACCCAAGCTACCTTAAATTTTCTATAATCAAAAGAATACAAGTCTTTATAAGGTCTTGTAATCTCCAATCCTAAACTTTCCACCACTACCCTTGGCATTAAGTTATGAGATGCAGCAGAATCAAGCATAGCATTGTGCAAAATCATATCATGAATGTTTAAGCTTACATGGAAAGGGAGTACATCTTCCTCATCTGTATCTCCAAATATAGGGCCAAGGACTATAGTGGGAGCATCATTTGTTAGTTCTAGGGTGTCTGGTTGCCAATCACCTTCAGTTTCCACCATCCTGGTTGTCTTTTCTCTGTAATCATTGTTTCTCAACAACTCATTAAATGGGATGGAAATCTTATTTTAGACAGTTCAGATTGGAGATTGAAAGATGAATCTTCTGTATCCACATCAACTAGTATGGGTTGTTTGACATCTTTTGATATTTCTGTTTTATTATTTGAAACATTATGTACATCATTTTCTTTTTGTTTATATTTTTTCTTTTCTATTTTTTTTGTTGTGCTTGGTTGACTATTGGAAGGTTGATTTGTGTTAGGTCTTCCTTTATTGATAATTGCATCTCTACTTCTCAGTTTCAATTTCTTTTGAAAATCATCAATGGAATTTTGATAACCCCTATGATATTGTTCTGAATCCACCTTAGAAGTATTATAATCAACCTCTTGAGCAAACAAATTATGCTCTTCTTTAGTGAGGTATATCTCATAATGCAAATATTCAATGTGACGGTATTTGATTGTCCATTAGATCATTTTCTTCCTCCTCATCAACATAATTTTCAGGGAATGGAGGCCGTATCTATTGATCTTTAGGATTTCTAATATTTCTTGGGTCTCTCTGCCTGATTTGAGGGGGAGGAGGAGGTGGTCTTTTGAAATTTGGGTTTCTTATTTGGGGTTTAAGATGCTCTATATCAGGTGGTATGTTGTCTAAAACAAACATGTCCATTAATATTTCCATATTCTTCATCATCATCTCAAACTTTGCATCATTTGAAGAGGAAGTAGAGCTAGAGGGATGCTTTTCTTCTCTCATTTTACTTCTACCTACTTCTACTCTCCTTTTCATTTTCCCAAAAGCCATGATATTGGCTTCCACATCCAAAGCATATTTGAACATGGTAGGAAGGTTAACAGCTTTTCTTTCTCTCAGTAATTAGGCGAATTCACTCTCAAAAGCATCTGCATAATGTATTTTGGAAACACCTACTAAGGGTTTGATATCTACTGGAATGAAAGTATACACCCTCATGAACCTACTGGAAAACTCATGAACTAACTCAAAATTTCCCCTTTTTAGATTATTATATTGAGATAGAACTTGGAAGGGACTCTTCTTATCTTCCCACCTATCTAAAAACATAGTTTTGAAAGCTTCAAATGTGGGTATAGGTCTTGCGGGAAAATATTTGAACCATATTTTTTCCTCTCCACACAAACTTTGTGCAAATAGTATCATCTTTGCATAATCATTGTCAACCTATTCTAGATTAGTAAAGTCTTCAAACCTATCCATATGTTGTATGGCTCCAAAGTTACCTTCCTCATCAAATAAAGATATTCTTTGCAAATAGTTCTGGGGAAGACCATGTAGCACATCAAGAAAATACAAAGGTGCAAATCTGATTGCCATTGGTCTAGAAGGGTTTTGGACAATAGGAGGACTTTGAACAGGGCTTAGAATATGAGGCAGAAAGTTTTGCATAAAGGGTTATTTTCTTCATCCTTTACAGTATCTTGAAGACTATTCCAAAGTGATTCTAGAAAATATGATTGACGCCAGTTTGGATCGATTTCAGTTTGTTTCAAATATGATTTTGATTTTGAACTTAACAAAGATCTTTCAAATTTTCTTTCCCATTAAAAATATTGAAAAATTTGAATTGATTACGAGGAAAATACCTTTCAACTTGAGAAGTATTTCTTTGTTCTTTAACACTCCTACTTCTAATCAAACTTTCTGGGTTTTCCACACTGTATAGTATTTCAAAATTAGGATTACCTCTAGTATGTGACCTCTTGGAAGCCAATAGGTATTTTCTAAAAATATTCTTGAAAATCAATGTGGAGTCGCTAGGGAAAATGTACAACTGACCTCAAATGAAAGAACTCATGTTTTCTCACATTAATCATTTCTTCTTGAATAACTCTTCCATTCTCCCAAGGAAGATTTGAACTCTCACTATCTGGAAGCAGCACCAAGATGTTATCACTTAGAATTTACCATGGGTTGTGAAAGGATAACCCCAAGGTAACCACAAACCAATATTTAGGAAACAAAGATGGCTTCTTTCTCTCTAGAGAGATATCTCTCAATATTTATCTCACAAGGCCAAATATATAAAACAAGAAACAAAATTTAATATTGATGATGGTGGAAACAAGTGTTCATTGGGAATGGATTCATGTAGGAAAATAATATTTACAGTGCTTTTGCATAGGAAATTTAACAGAGGCAAGGTAAATATCTCTCCATAGTCAAAATGCATGTTGTTTGGTGATATAGAGGAATTTTAGAGATAGCCCATTAATGTGGGAATGTATCAAGGATGAATCCACCATTAAATTTAGATGAAAGGTTTTGTGAATGATTAAATGTAATAGAAAAGAGCATATGAATATGAATTATGAACCATTGTAAACTCATTCAAACATGAAAGGAAACCATAATGGAAGTTTAAACTGGAAACACATGCACATAAATGGAAAGAAAGTACAGAGTTTAAAGATGATAACACAGGAATGTCTGTCAAAGGCCTTCTTTGGCTCTGGCAATTTTATTAATATTTGGAATCTCAGTTACAATGAAAAATCTCTCACGAGTTCCACCCTTTCTACATTACAAAAACTTTCTTAAATAAAATTTTATGCTCCATGAGTTGATAACTAACTCTATGCTAAAAATAGGCAAATAACTGCCTTTTTATATTTGTCATTTTGGCTCCCTAGATAATAATTGCTTTGAAAATAAACTATAAACTGCTAACTAACTAATCCTTAATGGTGTTCATTAAATCTTCAATAAATCATCATCCATGTAGCCTGTATTTGGTTTTTCCATGTTTTTCATATGTCTTCCATTGGTCAATAGTTGGAAGCTCCAAGATGGCCATTTAATTTATCAACACCCTTAATTCCATGTGGTATTTATAATAAATCTCTAGCAGCTGTGTACAGGTGGCTCTGAATTTGTGCAAAAACTTGAAATATTCTAATAGTTTATCCAGTATTTTATATCCTGACAAGGATTGTTGCATATCCTCAAACCTTTTATGGTCCAATCTACACCTAACCAACTTTGCATGATATTCTGCTTGAGAAATTTTTTTACCACTTTCTTTCCAGAAGAAAGATAATCCCTTTTTAAACATAGGTGTAAATAGTTCAATAAACATCTTGAATTGATGTTTCATTATATCAATTTTAGCATGTACTGTGTTAAGATGTTGGTACTTACCTATGAACTTCCTTTCCCATGTGATAACTAAGATCCTATATTTTATCCCTACAGTCTTCAAATCATCCTCTGACAAGTTATTTAGAAAATTGATAGTTTTATTACTTGTGTCAATGGGATTCTTATTCAATCCTTCTTTTACTGCTATACAACTCTGTCTAGGAACCTGTATAACAATCTATTTATCTAAATTGTAATTAATATAAGGTTTGAGTTTCTCTTATTCTGTAATGATCATATCTCATATTATGTGCTTGGTTCCTTGAACATGCAATTTTCCAATCAAATTCTTCATCGGCTTATTATTTTTATCAAGGAGATATTTACACTTATTCTCCATGGCCTTCTTTCTTCCTCTTTCTTAAGGGATACGTTTTCTAAATTCTTATTGTGATTCTTCAACCCAATGATTTCCAAGTCCCTCAGGATAACCTGGGACATTTCATGCACTATGAATTCTTTATTAGCTTGTGTAGGAGGTGGAATGATTTATACATATGGTTCTTTTCCTTTATCATTTACTTCCTTCTCTAATTTAGCTTAATTTTCCTTGAGTATTTTTACATTATATGTCAACAATATTCTTTCTTTTTCCGACTCTCTTTTCTCTTCAGCAAACTTTAGTAGATTTTATTTACAATTGTTGAGCTCATCATTCAATTCCTACTTATCTTTTTCTAGCTATGTAATCTCTAAGGCCTAAATAAGCTAAGTGGCAGGGATCTTCAACTTCTTTTTCAAGAGTTGGATGGTATTTTCCCTTTCTGCAAGCAACTTCTAAGTTTCTTCTCCCTTGTTTGTTTTACTGTTAGTTGTTAATAAATCTCCTTTAAGATTTTTAATCTGTTGCAAGTGTGCTTTGTTTTCTACTCTCTCCCATCTTAATTGATTCTCAAATTTTATTTTAGTTGACTATAATCTTTATACTATTAAGGTTTCCTTGAGCAGATCGCTGTAAATGACCTCTATAGTTTTCTTATGCAAATGGATCATGTCATGTACAGGGATGTTTTCCAAATTTATCCTCTTTTCTGCTACTTTGTTCATGATGGCTACCACTAGGTTTAGAGTATTATGAGTATGATCTCTAACAATGACAAAATATATATCCTTATTTGATATTTTTCTTACCTTGGCATATAATTTGAGAGACTCATGTTTCCTTGTCATCTCTATACTTATCAAACAACTCTATTCTGGTCTTGAATTGAGTTGTAGATTCCTTGAAAGTCTCTGAGAAAGAATACTCATTTATCTCAAAAACTATGCCTTTCACTTTCATTTTTGTTTTCTTCCCTTTAGTCTCTTTCACCTTTACCATTTCACCTTCCACCTCAACCTTTTTTATCTTTGATGTTGTTGAATTATCTTCATGCTATGTCTCCATAGCATCAGAAAAGGTTCTTTTATTAGTCATTTTAGAATGACTAGCAATATGAGTGATTACCTGTGGTGCTGGGACAATAGCCAATGGATCTGACTGTGTAACATTAACATCCTGCATTGGAGACATAGATCCTTGTTGCATGTCTTCCTCAATCTGTGTTAATAGAGGATAATCTAACAAGTTTTCACTCTTAGATAAGACTTCAACGTCTTGATGTTTAAATGGCTTGTTCTTAATGAAATTCTTTCTTATGGAAATGATGTGATGGGGATCAATATAGTTAATGGATATAGTTTTTTGAAATGGAATTCTTTCAACAAAATCTCCACTACATGTATTGCAACTTTTCTTTTAATAATAAAAGGGCCAACCACCCAAGTGAATTTGATCTTTGAGGCTTTCCTAAAATTAATGAAATGCTCATGCTCAACAATGAGCTTTTATTTGATCAATTCTAGTAAAAAAAATCCTAGGGGTAAGAAATGCAGGTAGGATATATTGTTCATGGGTGAATCCATATATCCTAATGACATTACCTTCTTCTAACAAAAAGCAATACCCAATTCTCTTTTCTGGTGAAAACTGTAGAAATTATTTCATAATATGTAACACTCTTGGTAACATATGCTGGAAAAAGACTTCGTAAATTTCAGCCATTAAAAAAATCATATATTTGAAGAAAATTATGTTGATTTCATCAATCGAGATCATCTCTTGAAATTGCAAGTTCTCTTCATTAAAGAATAAAAAAATTCTTACTAGGTGTGACTGAAATCTGAAATGTCTTGTATTGTGGAATTTCACTAGCTATGAGTGAATACTCTCAGCTAGGAATTCATCATATTTACAACAAACTGGATGGGATTATTGAGTCTCAACCGGACTAGTACTCATTTAAAAAAGGAGAGTCATTAATAACTCAGTGACATATCTATTAGCATCTAGACCTAAGAACTGACTTATTAGTGAAATAACTAACTTGGTTTCATCATTAAACAGAATGGTGTCTATAGGGAAAGATTTATTTTGTAAAGACACATCTAGTTAGAAACGAGTAGTAAAAAAGGACTTCTTTTTCTTAATGGTTTCTTCACAAAATGATTGGACCAGGTTTTCTTCATTAAAATCTTCACATACTTGGGTAAATGTAGAAGGAACTGCAAAGTAGTCACGAACGACTAACAGGATGACAAGACATAATATTTTAGTCTTGGTTGCATCCATAATTACTCTCTCGATATAGGAATAATTAAAATTGCACAAGTCAATGAAGTCAAGAAAACCTAGGGTTTTCCCTCGATAGAAAAACTGAAAATATGACCTATAAACACCATGTACGTCTATATCCTAGTAATTAAGTATTTTTAATTTAGACTTTTGTTGATTGACTCAACCAAATGATAGAAAAGTATCAAAAACTTGTGATGTCCCAAGTCTGGTGTATAGACCTGAACACTCTTCAATTCTACAAATTTATATTAAAATTTCTGAATTACAAAATCGACCATTCGATGCACTGACAGAGTAGGGAAATCAAGGTTTTAGGTAGGGAAATTTTGCAGAGGCAGAGTGGGAAGAGGAGATCAATCAAGAGTGAGTGAATATTTGGAAATAAATTCCCATAACACATTTATGTATGGGATCATTGATATTTCGGAGTCTACGGACCATTGATATTTTGGAGTCGACACCATAGAAACTTACTTTTATGCTGTTAGGTCACCAAACCGTGAAACTAGGGAATATCAATCCATCTTGCGAACACGGGATTAATTAAGTTTCATAGATGATTTTAAGTAATATAATAAGGCTATGTACTATTTATAACACTTTTTTATATCTCATAATAGTTTGGGATCAATTTGGGAAAATAAGGCGGTTTTGGCCTAGGGGAACTTGCACATTGGAGGATTCCAAAAGATAGTAGGGCCACAAAAAAAAGAGGTTCTGGAGTTATGTATGGGTACTTGGGTATTTAAGTGACCCACAGGAACTTACAGATCATTGTTTTGATGAGAAGAACTCTGTTTATGCAAGAAATGGAAAAACTAGCTATTTAATACTAGCTTTCAAGCCAGGGTATGAAATTAAGCAGATAAATCATTGCATATTTATTTCTGTACTGATATGAAATATAACAGAGATATATAAAACTATATTTAACATGTATAATCCACTCAATCACTCCCACAACCTCATATAATCTTTATTGCACTGAAATTCGTCAAATCCCCCCCAATATGTTGATTATGCAAGCTTTTAATGTGAAATAAGGAAGGTAATATTCAATGAATGATTTATTTATAATTGTGTAAATAAAATAAAAGAGTTATAATCTATTCATACATCAGTATTCATATGATATACTGACCAATAAAAATTAGGCTCCAAAATGATGGGCAGGAGGCATGAATCCTCACCGGAAGTGGGTTGTCAGCATAAGTGAAGCATGGGATTTAGTGGAGCTCATCCTGCAGGTGATGAAGGATGAAATTTAATTCTAGAATAAGCTTCATTGGCTGACCTTAGCATTCCATATACCTGCAATAGATAGAAAGGGATATGGAAGAGAAGGGAGGAGGGGTTTGGGGATCATCACCCAATGGTTTGAGGCACAACACTCAGAGAGTATGCTCACATAGCATAACCACAATATCAAAACATAAAAACTGAATCAATGGTCTTGAATTCACCTTTAATATCTTTCTGGATAACCTTCTTAGTAAGTTAAGGCCAATGGGAACGTGTGAGAGCAAGTCAACCCCATGGGTGACCTAACCCTAGCCACATAAGCGCCCCCTTTGGTAAATTTGGAAATTAGGACCATGTGGAATTGTTTCCAAGTCTGAATCATCCTTCACAATTAGAAACTATGCCTCTCCTTAGTCAAAATATGCTTGTTTTGAGTTATGACAGTTTTCTGCTTTTCCTAGGTCATAAGGAAACCTTTTCTTTCCTTCAAAAACTTTCCTTCTTTTCTCTTACAGATTTTCTGAGCTCCATAAGAGGAAAATGCACCCTCCCCTTTGAAACACTTTCCTGCTTTTACCTATGTCTTCTTTTTTCCTCTTTTAGGAAACTTCCATTTATTTTCCTATTTTCTTTTGTCATGGACTTCCTTATTTTCGCCAAGGCAAGTTGACTAGATTTTCCCAATGTGCCCTCCTGACATGACAGGCTTAATTTCACATCATTACTTTGCATCAAATAAAATTTATGAAATAAAATTAAATACATTCCTTAAAACAATTATTAGCAAAATTGATCCTACGAGGAACAATTAATATCAATTTTGAGCCCCTAGGAACTGAGCATGGTCAACAGTTTTAATGGTCTATTTAAGGGGCATGTCAGTCCTCCCCTACCAAATCTACTTGTCCTCAAGCAGAAACAAAGTAGGGTGCTGTAAGATCTGCTCACCCTCCCAAGTGACATCTTCACTAGGCAATCCTTTCCACTATAGCAAGTATTCCTTGATTGTTCTGTTTCTTAATTTCCTTTCTCTTCCCATCAACACTTTCTCTGGTTCTAATATCAAATGGCCTTCATCATCCAAGGGAGGTAGTTCATCAGAACCACTATTTGTTTCCCCACTACCTTCTTCAGACAAGAAACATTAAAAACATTATGGATTTTGTTGTTTGCTGGCAAATCCAACTCATAAGATACTTCGCCCACTTTTCTACTAATGTTGTAGGGTCCATAGAATATGGGTTGAAGCTTCTCTTCCCCTTTCTTCTTAAAGGAAGACTGTCTATAAGGTTGAAGCCTTAAATATACTAAGTCTCCTACTTGAAACACTCTGTACATTCTGTGCTTATCTGCAAAAATATTTTGTTGATTTCGTGCCATTTGCAAATGTCTTTTAGTGCCTTTAAAATGTCTTGGTTGTCCTCCAACCAATCTTTATATTTTTGTGCCTTTCAGTCTCCAAATATTAGGTCTGTAAAATTTGGAGCTTCATACCCATGTAAGGCCATAAAGGGAGTCATTCTGATAGAAATATGAAATGTGGTGTTGTAACGGAACTCACCCAAGTGGAGCCATGTTTCCCAAGCTCCTTGTTGTCACGTAACATAGTTATGGAGGTACCCTTCAAGACACTGGTTACCCTCTTTGTCTACCCATATGTTTGGGGGTGATAGCTTGTGCTCATGTTCAGATTTCTTTCAAATAAACCAAACAAAGTCTGCCAAAAGGCACTAGTAAATTTACTATCTATGCCACTGATGATAACCTTGGGCAGTCGATGCAGTCTGAAAATATATTTAAAGAATAGAGCAGCAACCTCATTAGCTGAAATAGTGGATAATACTACAAAGAAATGTGCATATTTTTTCAACCTATCAACCACCACAAAAATATTGTCTTTTCCTTGTGACTTTGGCAGCCCAGTGATAAAGTCCATTGATACACTTTCCCACTTTCTATCCAGAATAAGAAGAGGCTAGAGTATTCTAGCAGGGTGTGAGTGCTCAACCTTGTTCTAATGACTTGCAGAACATTACTTAACATACATGAGAACATCATATTTAAAACCTTTCCAAGCAAATCTCTCCCTTACCTTACGGTAAGTCTTCTGAAAACCAGGGTGACCAGCCATTGGTGCATCATGTGCAACTCCTAAAATACTCCTCTTTAGTGCAGATCCTGGCACTAAGAAATTTTTTTTTTTGTAATAGATGAGGTCATCATGGACTCTGTACTCTTAATTTTGGTTCACCCCATCCAAAACATCACAAGAAAAGTGATCTTTAGAGTATTCAGTAGACAATTGGATCTTCCATTCATTACATATTTGTAGCAAAGAGAATGTGGCCTGGCAGGAAAGTGCATCGGCCGCAACATTCATTTTTCCTTTCTTATACTCAATGTCAAAATCAAAAGATTGAACTTTACTTACCCATTGTTGTTTCCTGTCATTGAGTTCTTTTTGGGTAAGGAAGTGTCTAAGACTGTTGTGATTAGTCTTCACAATGAATTTACCCCCCACCAAGTATTGTCTAAATTTTTCCAAGGCATGCACAATGGCTAGCATTTCATTATCATATATAGAATACAACCTTTCATGTGGCTGCAATTTTATGCTATAAAAATCAATAGGATGCCTATCTTGCATTAGGAAAGCTCCAATTCCTACCCCAGAGGCATCACATTCCAACACAAATGGTTTAGAAAAATTAGGCAAGGCTAGTATAGGGCTGCTACACATTATCTCTTTCATTTTCTGAAAATATTTTTCAGTCTCCTCACTCCAACTGAATGCACCCTTCTTAGTCAAATCTGTCAAGGGTGCAGTGTATCGGGAGTATCCTTTGATAAATATGCGGTAGTAGTTGCAAAGTCCAATGAAACCTCTCAGCTCAGTAAGGTTCCTTGTGCTGGCCCATTCCAATATGGCCTTTATTTTTTTTGGATCTACCTTAACCCGTTCTTGGTAGATCACACAGCCAAGATACAACAATTCTGTCATGCCAAACTCACACTTAGACATCTTGGAAAAAAATGACAGATTTGCAAGCATAGTGAGCACCTCCTCGAAGTGGTGCAAATGCTCCTCCCATGTCATACTATAGATCAAAATGTCATAAGAAAACACAAGAACATACTTACGGAGTTGTTTGTTGAATACCTTGTTCATGCATGATTGGAAAATTTCCAGTGCATTAGTCAAGCCAAATGAAATGACTAGAAACTCGAAGTGGCTAAAGTGACAATGGAAGGATGTCTTTTGTATGTCCTCCTCCCTCATCCTGATTTGATGGTACCCCAAATGGAGATCAATTTTGGAGAAAAATTGGCTCTACGGAGCTCATCCATTAGCTCATCAATTCGAGGAATAGGATACATGTTCTTTATTGTCTTCTTGTTCAAAGATCAATAGTCAATGCACATCCTGAGTCTCCCATCCTTCTTCTTCACCAAAACCACCGAAGAAGCAAAAGAACTGGAACTTGGTCTGATGAGGCCTAACTCAAGGAGCTCCTTGATGGCCTTCTCAATTTCATCCTTGAATCTCTTTGGATGCTTGTATGGGTGTATTTTTATTGGAAGTGTACCAGCTTCCAATTCAATCATGTGTTCAATGCCACGATCTGGTGGTCTTCCATGTGAAAGGTCTTCAAAAACCCTCTTATGCTTGTGCATCAATTTTTAAATATCTTTGGTATGGGAGGAAACTTTGGCAGTTGTTCCCTCACTTGTGATTTGGCATTCAACAACCCACTCAATATATCCATGCCTTAAAACAAATCTCATACTTTTTTGCAGAAATTGCTTGGCTGGGGTAAGTATTTATACCTCTCAATACCACTGGTTTTCCTTCAGCATCTTTGAAAATTATTTGTGGTATCTGGTAGTTCACAGAATGCTCTCCAATAGAGTACAACCATTGTACCCCTGTGTCTGCCACATTGACAACATAAAATTTGTCTTTCATAGTATAGTCACCTATGTTTACTTGCAGATCTGGGATCCATTGGTTACACTCCATGGTATGGTTACTAGGAATGACCATAGTGAATCCTTCAAAGGGCTCGCTAGGTAGTTCTCTCCTCTTCACTAGGGCTGAATCAATGAAATATATGTGTGGCACCCCCATCAACAAGACCTGTAATTTTTTTCCCTTGCAAAACTCCTTCCATCCTTAAAGTGTGGAACCTAGGAACTCCACTAAGCACAACAATTTTGCTATTGTTTTGATGGGGCTTCTCGTCTTCTTGAGCTGTTTCATACTCTCCATCCCCCAACTTAGCTTCTTCTACCCCTTCTGCATCACTTTCAGAAAATAATTAAATATAATGTGCTTTTCCTTTCACACATTTGTGAATGGGAGCCCACAGTTCTTAGCAAGAAAAACACGGTTTCTTCCTCCTCAATTCATCCCAATCCTTATAGGAGTAATATTTCTTACCAGGGGTAGGAAAATTTCTTACAGGAGGTTTTTGGTTCTGAAATTTATGTGGCAGGGGAGGTTTGGGAGGATACTTGGTCCTCGGGGTTTCATCTTGGAGGTCTCTATTCCTGATCACAACTTCCTGCAAAGTGGTAGGTCGATAGGACTTCACCAACCCCTTCAATGGTTCATCCAGTCCTTCTGTAAACAAAAGGATCAACCTTGATTCTAATATGTCAGTGACCATTAAAGACACCTTTTTCAAAACTCTGAGATGTATGCTTCTGGAGTTCCAACTTGTCTTATGTGTGCCAAATGCCAGAAAGAGATGTCAGGATCTCTTTTGTCAAATATTTCTGTTAATTTTCTGGTGAACTCCTTGTAGGTGACTACTTGGTAATGGCCTAATGTTTTCATGCCATGAAAACACCATTCAATGGCCTCCCCATCAAGATGTAGGGCTTCCAACTTAATGGCATCCTTTTCTACCATAGGATTCAGCTGGAAATATGTATCCATTTTTTGAATCCAAGAGCTCAATGAGCAATTTTAAGTGCCATCAAAATATGGCAAATGGATTTTCCCAATGGTATTCTTTAATTCATAATTCTGATATGAACTCCTTGCAGCTGCTCTTGGCAGCCCCCTAAATTGAGTTTCACATAAATCTCGAAATGGCAGAGCCCTTTTGCATTCCTCACTCAAACATTGGTAGACATAAAACTTATGTTCCCATGTAGAAATAGTTTTAGCCTGGGCTTCGGGATCTTGATTAGGGGTTTCTACAAAATTGGGCATGGTAGGTCTTGGCTGCAATTTTGGTTCCTCTCTAAATTCAAGTGGTCTATTGTGAGGCCCAGTCTTTGAAAAAAACACTCCCCCCCGTGACCTTTCTTTCTTCATATTGGGAACCAATGTTGTTCCTTTCCCCATATTTCACTCCCTCTTGTTTAGCTAGGAATTCCTTGGTCTCTTGAACAAACTGTATGATGTTAGTTGAGATTTCTTGCAAACCTCTTAGCATATTCTTGACAAAATTCTGAAATTCATCTTTTTCATCCCTTTCTTCATGGAATCTCCCATCCACAGATTCTACTTCCTCCTCCTGAGGAATCTTTCTTTTGGTGTCAGAATTGTATTTTGGACCCATTGAATAATATCAAGAGAAGTTATGGAGAACCGTGCTCTGATACCACTATGATGTCCCGAGTATGGTTTACAGACCTGAACACTTTTCAATTCTACAAATTTATAATAAAATTTCTGAATTACAAAATCTATCATTCGATGCACTGACAGAGTAGGGAAATCAAGGTTTCGGGTAGGGAAATTTTGCAGAGGCAGAGTGGGAAGAGGAGATCGATAAAGAGTGAGTGAATATTTGGAAATACATTCCCCTAACACATTTATATCTGGGACCATTGATATTTCGAAGTCTGCACCGCAGAAACTTACTTTAATGCTGCTGGGCCACCAAACTGTAAAACTAGGGAATATCAATACATCTTTCGACCAAAGGATTAATTAAGTTGTAGAGGTTATTTTTAGTCATAAAATAAGGTTACGTACTATTTATAACACTTTGGGACAGCTCATAATAGTTTGGGATCAATTTGGGAAAATAAGGCAGTTCTGGCCTAGGGTGAACCTGTGCATTGGAGGATTCCAAAAGATAGTGTGGACATAACGAAAAGAGTTTCTAGAGTTATGTATGGGTACTTGTGTCTGTTAGTGACCCATAGGAACTTATGTATCAATTTTTTGGATGAGCAGAACTTTGTTTATGCAAGAAATGGAAAAACGATCTTTCTAGCTAGGGTATGAAATTAAGCAGATAAAGCATTGCAAATTTATTTATGTACTGATATGAAATATAAAATATATATATAACACTATATTGAACATATATAATCCACTCAATCACTCCCACCTCATATAATCTTTCATGCACTAAAATTCATCAAATCCCCCCCAATATGCCGATTAAGCAAGATTTTAATGTGAAATAGGGAAGGTAATATTCAATGATTGAGTTATTTCAACTTGTGGCAATAAAATAATAGAGTTATAATATATTCATACATCATTATTCAGAATATAGACTGACCAATACAAATGAGGCTCCAAAATGATGGGAAGGAGGCCCGAATCCTCACAGGAAGAGGGCTGTGAGCATAGGTGAAGCATGGGATTCACTGGAACTCATATTGTAGGCAATGGAGGCTGCAATTTACTTCTGTAATAAGCTTCACTGGATGACCTTAGTGCTTCATAGACCTGCAATAGATATAAAGCGAGATGCAAGAGAAGGGAGGAGGGGTTTGGGGATCATCACCCAATGGTTTAAGGAACAACACTCAGAGAGTATGCTCACATAGCATAACCACAATATCAAAACAGCCAAACTAAATAAATGGCCTCAAATTTACCTTTAATAACCTTCTGGATGACCTACTTAGTAAGTTAAGGCCAGTGGTGACCTATGAGAGAAATTCAACCCTATGGGTGACCTAACCCTAGCCCCATAATTGCCCCCTTTGAGAAATTTGGAAAGTAGGACCATGTGTAATTTCTTCCAAGCCCAAATCATCCTTTGCAATTAGAAACCGCACCCTCCTTTAGTCAAAAGATGCTTCTTTTGAGTTATGACAGCTTTTTTCCTTTCCTGGATCATAAGGAGACCTTTTCTTTCCTTCAAAAACTTTCTTGCTTTTCTCTTAGATCTTTTCTGAGCTCCATAAGAGAAAACTAAGCCCTCCCCTTTGAAAGACTTTCGTTCTTTTACCTCTGTCTACTTTTTTCTACTTTTAGGAAACTTCCCTTTATTCTCCTCTTTTCTTTTGTCATGGACTTTCTTATTTCCACCAAGGCAAGTTGAATTGCTTTCCCCAATGCTCCCTCTTGACATGGCATCCTTAATTCCACATCATTATTTTGCATCATAAATAAAATTTCTGAAATAAAATTAAAAACATGCCTTAAAAAAATTATTAGCAAAATTTATCCTAGGAGGAATAATTAATATCAATTTTGAGCCCCTAGGAACTTAGCATTGTCAACACTTTTAACGGTCAATTTGAGGGGACATGAAAAAAATTCACTGTCTTTATCTTCAAATACCTCATCATTTTTTTGGTATTCCGGGGCCTGAGCCTCTACTCCCTCTCGACTGTCCATTTTAAATAGTCTTGGGTAGGTAAAAGTGGCCTACCTGGTCAACTGACTAGTGCAATGGAATCTGTTTGAGTTGGCTTCTTTTGTGTAGTACCGAGCTCTCGAATTCCAATACATAGAAATAAAAATGGTCCTTCTCCACATGATTTCCTTTTATAGTGTTTAATACTTTTGTATATTCTACCTATTTGTCATGCATCTTACCTAGGTGATTCTTTCTCTATCAGTAGATCTATTGTGTTTTGTTTTAAACCATTGATCTCGATTAGTTTTTAATCTTGAATTTTCATTCTCACTATATTTCCAACTTTATACTTCCTACAAATCTTTGTAGTGAATCCCTTCACAAGCGTATATATATATATCATCTCTTCTTTTACCACTGTAGATCCCTTTCCCAACTTATTGCCACTCACCTATATAATAACTAAACTGCACCTTTCATGAGCAGATTCACAGCCAACCTTTGATCTCATCCTTCATAAATCTCAACCGTCGATCAGTATCTACCTTTAAACATTCCTCTTAGATCCAGTTGTTCAAAAAATGTGCACTTTCCTCTAGCGGAGTCAACCTCTGTCATAGATATTAATTAGAATTGATCTTATCCTTTAATTACTTTCCCTTTTTAACCAATTCTGTTGGGGCTCCATATGATTTTATCTATGCATATTGTGGTAGAGGAATAATTTTGGACCATAGAATCTAATATCATCAAATATACACCTTCGATCATGCGAGCCCTTTAATTCATTCTGTTGATTTCAATATTTTCTTTATTAGTACAGCTTCAATCCTCAGCTATCGATCTTAATCAGGCCTTAATCTCAACCATTGATTTCTTCGGTTTATACCACTTTCCATTGATCCCCAACTTCACTTTCCCTGCTTATGTTCACCTAGTGGAATGTCTTTGGATCGTCTATCACTTTTACCTCTTGATGTTCACCCTTGATCTTTGCAAAATGTAATCCTTTCCGCTAATTGGAAAATTTTATTCATCCGCGCTAGTTCCACCAGCAGAATCATTTTTAGTCATAGATCTATAATACCTTTTCTACATGACCATTGATCTTTTCCTCCTTTTATGTCATTATTCTAGCCACCAAAAATTCTTTCCTCATGAAAATTTTGCCAATGGATTTATTTACAGTCGTAGATCTTTCCAGTTGTAGATCTACACCAATAGAACTTGTTAGAAGATAATAAAGGTACATATTTTTTATTTAATCATGTCCCTAATACTTAAACCATGATTTTTTTCAAAATGTATGTATTTTACGCTTAGAAATATCCCCCTTCATTATTTTTCAAGATCTTTCCAACGTATCTTTGGACATATTATGAAATTTTCATCTCTTACCTTATTTCTCCTAAGGTCTGCACCCTTTTCCAACTGCTTACTAGAAATGGTGCTAAAACTATGCATCTTCTCACAACAGATTCTATCTGCATCGTCGATCTTATCTACTTTATTCCTCAACCGTGGATCTGAGTGGAGCGTTAAACCTTTCCATTGATCGCCAAATTTTATTTTTCCTTGAAACTTCAAACAACAAATTCATTATCTGCCATAGATCTTCCTGCCTAAAAATATGGACAATTGAAATTTTCAATATATACCATAAGCGCTATTTCTTCAAATATTATCCTATGGTTGTATGAGAATATTAATACCTTGATCTCA
>LPNX010278829.1:322341-372021 GCA_001517045.1 Pseudotsuga menziesii | reverse complement strand
TTCATTGATCTTCAAGCAATGAGTGCAATTGAATTGTTGAATTTTTATGCAATGTAATGGAATGAATAATACACACTAAACAAGAAAATTTCATAGTAAATTGATAATAATTTATTAGTATAATTATAGTATAAACT
Source organism: Pseudotsuga menziesii (assembly GCA_001517045.1). Classification (NCBI taxonomy): domain Eukaryota; kingdom Viridiplantae; phylum Streptophyta; class Pinopsida; order Pinales; family Pinaceae; genus Pseudotsuga; species Pseudotsuga menziesii. Next base: position 371,884 of record LPNX010278829.1, on the reverse strand, counting down.
TCATTAATCCCAACATTATACAACGGTGTTACATAAAGGATAATTCGAATCATCTGGATATGATTCAAATCTACCAACTCAATCTGACTGCATGGCTAACTAGAAGTGTCTAAATCACTATCTGAGTTCACTAGATCAACTCCAGTTGTATAATTCTCTCTCTCAATTAGTTATCATCAGTTAAACTAGTTTAACTGATGTGGTAGGTGTGAAGTAGGTGAGAATCAACTCCTACCCACATGCATCCATGCAATACTGGAGCTAACTGAATTGGAGGACATCTAACTGAATGTAAGTAGAGCATAACTTAGCTTGACTAGTCACCAACTACCAAAAACTGAAGGAGGTTGGTGACGAGAGTCCTAGTGGATCCTGAATTGTAGGAATTGGTCTAGAAGGCGCATATACTAGTGCATGAAGGTGCAGTCAGTCGCAGTTAGCCTCTATTTGTGTTCCCCACACTCTAGTGATTGATACATGTGGCCCCATCAACCCAAGTGGACCCAATGCCGCTAGTGGAACCAATAATAACTAAATGAATCCTAAGTTAGGAAAATATAATATAATGGAACAATTTGGACAAGGGAGGATTATAAATACTAACACCCCCCTTGAATCCTAACGTGTACAACTACGGGCCCTGGAAACAAGGCTAAAAGTCACCCATATACAATATAAAAGAATTATAAAATGTTGCTTTATAAACTGAGGAAATAGGGGAAAAGCTCATGGGAACCCTACCCCCCCACACCCCCCTCAAAATAAGAAGGAATGTGAAAATAAAATCTATATTTAGAATAAAAGAAGCTTCCTCCTTAGAAAAATAACTTGCAAAAAAACTTTGCTGCAATTTACAGCACTATGCAGAAACATGGTTCTTCTATGTAGTAGCATCTTGAAGCTATGCATGTGAACCACAAAGTTTCCTTTTTAATTGATGGATGTAGTGTGTGTTTCTTCTTGCTGGAAGAGGAAAGGAATGATAAAATTTCTTCTTCTATGGGCCAAGTGAGTGATCATTCACTATCAACAGATAGAACTTTCCTGGAACCTTGTTGCACCACTTTGTAGGGAGATAATATGGGAGAGTGAGAGAAACATGCTCATTCTGATACTAGGACCTAGTTCTCCTTATGTATGATGGATTCCCGACACCTTTCCCGGCTGTAACAATGAGATTTTGGGCCCATATAGGCTTACGCCTTTGGTTTGGAACGGTTACTAGATCTGGATCTAGAATCTCATGAGGTTCAGTCTTAACACCAAGAACATGCTGGTCTTCATCTTCTTCATCTGAAATTGAAAAAGGTGACAATAATCATCATAAAAAGGTAGTGGAAGAGTGGTTATACCTTCTTGTGCTTCAGATGGTGGTGGATCAAACAACTGATCTTCTTCAAACTGAACATTGCGGTCAATGAATCATTCCCTAGTTGCAACATCCATCAACTAGTATTTTTTTGAATCCTCTACATATCGTAGTAGTATGCATTCACTACAATGGGATTGGAAGGACTTTCTGTTATCAATCGGTGTTTTGGCCAAAGCTTTAGAACCAAAAAATCTCAAGTGAGAGACATTGCGCTTATGCCCATGCAGTGCTTCGAATGGAGTGGACCTAACCATTGATTTATGAGGAAATCTATTCTGTAAGTATGAGGCACAGTTTACAACTTCTTCCCAAAGAGAAGGATGATGATTTTTGGCTTGGAGAATATATGTTTCCATCTCCTTCAATGATCTGTTTTTCCTCTCAACCACACCATTTTGTTGTGATGTGTATCGAACTGAGTGTTCCATTCGAATCCCCTACGATTCACAATACTGCTAGAAGTATATTTTAATGTATTCATATCCATTATCTAATCTCATAGACTTGATCTTTTTCTTGAAACTATTCTCAATCATAGCTTTAAAAAATTTAAGAATTCCAATTACCTCTAGTTTCTTCTTCATGAAATATATCTAGTAGCCCCTAAAACAATCATCAATAAAAGCAAGGAAATACCTAGAACAATTAATTGATGTTGTAAGCATTGGTCTTGACACAACAATGTGTATAAAACCAAGTTTAGAGGCAGCTCTAAATGCCTTCCCAACTTCATACCTCTTCTATGGATGCTTACCTACCAAGCAACTAGGACATACTCCATCATAAGTTTGGATGACAGGAAATCCTTCAACCATTTTATCATTGTGGAGTTTCTAGAGATATTTGAAATTGAGATGCCCAAATCTCTCATGCCATATATTTCTAGTGTTGTTAGCATGGGTCAGTATAGTTGTAGGAGGTGAGAAAGGGAAAAAATGTGAGAACTCATAAGCCTTAGTGGCATGATTGGAAATACCTTTCGCTATGAGATTTCTAGTATTTTTTTTTGTGATTTCAATAGACTCGGAGTCAAATGTAACTCTCTTGGGAGAGCTTGTATGGGTCATCTGATAAAAAAACAACAAATTAGCTACAAGGGAGGGAACATAGAGAACATTTTTAAACTCACCATGCTCGATTTTAACTAAACCTCTTCATGTTGCTGGAATTTGGGAGTCATATCCCATGTGAATGCAAGGTCCTTCTTATAGAGTAAGAGTGTAGAAAGATTCTTTGGAAGCAACCACATGGTTGGATGCTCCAGAATCAATCAATAAGGATTTTGACTGAGTAATGTTTTCCTTCAAGGCATGGCACCTCTCATGATCTTCTATCTATGGTCCAGCATCATACTTCTTTGCTCCATATAGAAGGGAAATGTTTTTCTGTTCAAGGAGGGCAGACAATTCGTCGATCTGCTTCTTCATGAACTAGTTTTTAGGATGAAAAACCCTCATACAATAAGGACACTTAGTCTTTTCAAAGTTTTTCTTCTTGTTAGAGCCTGAAGCTCCTTCATAAGTCTTCTGAATCTATTTTGTTTCTGAATCAAATGCTTTAGGATCCTTCCCCTGGTGCTTCCCTTTATCTTATGCATTGGTATATTCCGACATCAAAAGAGCTTGGTTTTTGGAAGGTTGGAGGAATCCCATTTGTACCAATTTGTCATGCTCTTGTATTAAAGACTTGACAAAGGCTTCAAGTGAAGGAATCTTCCAATTAGGAATGGAATATATTTTGGAATGAAAAATAGAGACAAATAGAGAATACTCAAAACCAAGTTTTCTAAGCACTGAGAGAACAAGTTTCTCGTCCTTCCTCTCTATTCCACACTTCTTACATTGTAGTGTAAGAGACTTGAATTTAGTAAAAAATTGTTGTATGGTCTCAAAAATGCTGATCTGCAATGATATTAGCTCATTCTCCTGAATTTCTAACGAAAGCTCAGTTAGATAGCTTCCCAGGACATGATCAACATATTTGTTTCCCTCTCCTAGCCCAGTAACATTGTGCTTCATGTAGGGCTCTCTTAAAATATTAATCAGGTTTGGGATCCCCTTCTGAGGTAGCCATAAGTGTGACCTGTCCAAAGCAAAGTACCCATCTATTCATGCTGACCAATCTCAATTCAATATCAATCCATAGCCATCAGGTATGTCTGCTACTACAATATCAAGGTATTGACATATCTTTTTATTCGCAGACAATCGAATCAAAATATTCTTCATCTCCCCCACTACCTTGACACTAGTCTTGTCTAGTTGAGTGACATCCCAATCAGTAGGTTTTGGTTTCCCATTAATTCTTTTGCAGACTGCAAGAGGCATAACATTCACCGATGATCCAGAGTCCACCAGACAATTATGCACCTTATGGTTCAAAATTTCCAGAGTTAAAAGGAAAGGTGGGGTGCTAGTTTTCCTTTCCCCAGTTGATTCGACCTTTTCTTCCACAGGTTGGTTTTCGGTGGGTATCTCCTCTTTAACTTCCTTAAATTTTTCATCGCTTCCTTCCTCAACATCTTCCATAGGTTTGACAGTCTCATTGCTCGGTTCTGCCTTCTGGTTGAGGGTAGCGACTCTAGGTGGTTTATCTTTATTACTGACATCTGCCTATCTCTTGACATTATTTTGCAATCTTTTTATCTTCAAAATTTTTAAATCCATGTCCTTTGTTGCTGTAGGTGTGCATTTAGTTTTGAGAGCGCTCTCTTCAGTGTCAAACAGCGAGACACCATCCCATGAAAACATGGTGTCATTATCTTGTTTCTCCATAGTCTGGTTTTTCTTTTCCTCTTTACCACTGTCCTTGGTCAATTTAGAGTCTAGCAGCTGATTCATAACCAATTTCATCGAATTCAACCATTGAGGGCACTTCTTTTCTGAATGAGGTTGTTGGTGAAAAGTGCAAAAATTGTCTCCTCCCACTTCTGTTATATTCATTGAGGCTAAATTTGGGGGAGGGATTTTCCATTGGTTGCCATCCTCTTTTTTTGGATAGTATGGTTTGTAAGTTTTTTGCATTTCCCTTTCTTTTTCCAGATCTATGATTCGGTTGGATCGTTTTTGCATCATTTTCAGCATTCCCTCAAAATCATGTGATTGCTCCTCTTTAGGTTTAGAAATCAATAAAGCTCTTCTATTTGTAGTTTTCTCTCTAGGTAAATCAGGATAATCTTCTACACTTTCCCTTTCAGCCTCTACCCTTTCAGCCTCTTCATAAGTCTCTACCAATGTAGGTTTGGCTTTCATCTTAGCAAACATGGCTAGCTCAGGTCCTAGGGCTGAGGTATAATATTCAATTAAGACTTTGTCTGAGGGTCTCTCAGCTTCAGAAAATTTCTTTAGGTATATTGAAAATCTTTGAGTGAAACTATGTACCTTCTCATTCTTCTCTTTTCTTAACAAACCAAGACCTTTCATCAATGAGGCATGTGTTTTTGGGCTATGTATTTACTTCTGAAAATCCTTTCGAAGGTCTCCCAATTAGGAATAGAGTTTGCAGGAAAGCCGAAATACCAGGATGCTGCTGCTCCTTTCAGGGTGTGTGGGAATAGTCTACAGACCACATCTTCATACTCCCCAGTCCTTAACCCTTCTACTGCTAAATAGAAACTCTACAAGCGGTCATCTATAGCGGTCTTTTCATCAGGATCAAACTTAGGCAGTAGCTTATCAAAATCTTGAGGTAGGTTATGCAAGGGAGGTGTGAGGCTCAAAGGGCACCTAGCTCTCCATGCTGGCAGAGGGTTGGGCTGATTTACATTTATGCCAGCCATAGGCACAGGTAAAGGAACAAAGTCTGAGTAAAGAGCAATGCAGGGTGAGAACAGGCTTTCTTATTTCAAAGGTATAACCGAAACTTGTAAGTACTTGAGTCAGGTTACAAGCTTCAAAACATCTGCTGGTGGGGTAATCTTGGGAAAAATAATTTTCCACGGCCAGCCATGCACTGGCGGCCCTCCTTCTAGCACCAGAACTGTGAAGGCATGGAAATTCACAGGGAACAATAGAAAGGGATTCTCCCCTGTCAACGTTCCCAACTAGCCCGTGACTGTTTGGTATGGGGAATCTGTCCAGTTTGCGTTCCAGCTACCGTAGGTCAAAGTAACAAAAACAAAGGTTTTACCGGTTGCGTCCCGGTCCACCGTGTATATTTTTGTATTTTTTGACTTAAGTATGATATGCATATGCCTAATTAACCATGCAGGGCGATAAGGATGCAAGGAGTATTCACAATGTGATGTGTAGGTTCTTACCTCTCGTCTTAGTCTCACAAACATCTAAATCACATGTGTAGCAGTGAAACAAACTATCTATCTATCCCCAGGGAGCCATATTGTAACTTATTTATCAGTAATGTGTATGGTACATGCAACATAAAGAGAAACTACAGTTAGCTGATATTTCTTTCCATAATGCATGGACGATCAAAGATATTTCAATAATCAGATAGCCAATTGTTTTATGAACAACATACATTACTCATGGTGGTAATTCCACAAAATAAACCAGAAATCATTTAAACAAGAACATAGGTTATAAGAGTTAGAACGATCTCACGGTTAATGGACAAAAGATGGAAAAACAAAATAGTTCATCTTTCTGCCATCCACAGCATAACATTTGAAAGTCCCACAAATCTTTCTCCAACAGGCAAATAATACTTCTTTATTGCAAAGAGAAATAGTTCTTCTTACAATATTGCTTTCCATGTCTAACTGGGAAAAAGCCCCTTTCTCCCTTCTAATCTTTCTACATTTATACAAAAGGGTGAGATGGTTGGGCTGCCCAAAGTAACCTTTGGGCTTCCCAACTCTTCGTTTCCCAATGCTTGACTTTTCTCAAATGGTTTTTTACAAAATGTTACACATTACAAAAAGTGACCAATCCTTTACAAGGAGGGTCCCACTTGGGCATCTAGAAATTTCTTCCATGCCGAAGCTTCAGAGGCAATGCCCTCAAACGCACAAGGCTCTAAAAACTAAATATTTATCTCAAACTTAGCATCCTGGTTCTTTATAGCCTCAATCCTGGCTGCTCTCAATCGAAGCTAATCCTCTAGAAGCTGCACGTTGATAGCCGAATGATCTACTTCGCTCCTCAATATCTGATCATCCAGGGCTTTAATATGCTGTACTTTAGCTTCCTCCTCCTGGTATCTCTTCTGCAACAGCTCCACAAAGGCGTAGTGATCTGGGAAATCCTCAAGCCTCTACTCGGCCTCTATCTGGAACCGGTTGTAGGTAATGAGAAGCCTTCTAAAAAAATCGGTGCATGCTCCTTTCATCTTCTTAATTGATTTTTTGAAATCCTCCGTGGTATTTATAGCAAATTCAAGCAAGTCATAATCCCGATTGAGGGCTTGTTTATCCTTTGATGGCAGTTCTGCTGGAGTTTCTTCATTATTTTCCAGCCTTGCCATTCTGGCAGTCAGGACTTCAAGGACATCCTGAGATTGATTCACAAAGTAAGAGGAGGTCTCCAGGATTTCCTCCAATCTGCTATCTACCTGCAACACTTTACACCTCTCTCCTTCTATAGCAGTTTGTAGCTGCAGCATATTAGCCTTCTGGGCTAAGACATGCTCTTTGAACGGTTGGAGGTTAACCTACTACTCCCTTGCTTCCTCTAGAGTAGCTGTTAGAGAAGCAATCTGCTCCTGATGTTTCTTTCCCTACTCTTGGGTGTGCAGCTCACTGGCCTCCAAGATAATTTTTTTCTGCTCTTCTACCTCTTCTACCTTTTCCTGCAGCCATTCCTTTTCCGTCTCCAGCTCTTGATATTCTTTCTGCACTTTCTCCAGGCATTCTTGTGTTGTTTCTCTGACCTGTCTTTCTACTTGAAGGGCCTGCAATTCAGCCTTAGAAGCCTTTATCTCCCTCTGCATATCTTCATACTTCCGCTTCAGCCTATTTCCTTCCTTTCTTTCTTTCCTCAAAGTATCTTTCAATTGAGCAGAGGATTTCTTAGATAGCTCCAAGTCTGTCATAATCCTGCCCACATTATCCTCTGAAGCTTGAATCAGTGCTGCTCCGGCTCTAATGGTGAATCTTGGGTATTGGTCTGTTTCCAACATAACAGGAGTATCTGTAATGTTTTCCCTGCAACAACATCTTTTTAAGAGTCTCTACTAGGTCCATTCTAATGTTGTTCAGCCAATCATCAGATAAAAATACTTGGGCTTCTAGCAGGTGGTAAGACAACGCTACATATCCAGGGCTATATGAAGCATATCCCTATCTTTCAACATTTTCTAGAATCATTGTTGTGACATCTTCCCGGGGCAGAATCCAACTGATTACTTCAGAGCACGGGAACAACTCCGGTCTGATGGCGATCTTTATCACTGAAGATCCTTCTATGTTGGCATAGATGGACTCTTCTTCTAAGCCCATGTCAGGAACCTCTCTGTGTGTGATCAGTCTATATATTTCCCCCATTGGTATTCAGTTTCAAAACCAGAAATACACTTAGTGTCCTCATATATATATTCAATTTTGGTGACAGTTTCTACTTCGCGCTCTTCCTCGACCACCGGGGCCTTCTTCTTTTGCCTCTTTGACATTGTGGATTCGAAATCTTCCTACCACACACAACATTGTAAACATTAAGCCATTTTGGCTAAGTGACAAAATTATATACATCAGTGTGCAGTGTGTCATTTCTTCTATGTTTAACATGATATCAATCAATCAATGAAGCAAATATATGCATGTATATCAGCAGAAATGGCCTAACTAACAGAACCATTGAAACACAATGTGCAGTGTTCAGTGACTTAGTCTATGTCCAGCATGATGGAAAACAATTATATGCAGTAAAAACATGCAAGCTACCACTGCTTTTCAATACCAAACAATTCTAACAATACAAATTGGGCGAAAATAAATCTACATTAATGTGCGACAAATTCCGGCTTTCCGCGGGCGCCATGGTCATCGTGCGGCATGGGAAGGACAAGGGAAAAACCATGCAATCCTTTTTTCAATGGCACTTTACAAAAAAAACTTCTTGTGCAATCTAATGTTCACTTGAAACGCTGCGTGTTGCTATATAGTGATAAAACCCCCACCACCGGTTTAGGTTCAAAACCCGCACTGAAAAAAAAACGCAGGGAATTATGGCTGAGTCTGCAGGATATGGACAGCACAAAATGAACAAGGAAGGTGACCACCCAAAACCACAGGGATGTCCTAAAACCTCTCCTCATAAACCTCATTGTACCAGGCCGCTTGGTGCAGATGGTGTAATGGCCGTCTGCACCAAACCCCTGAAATTCTAAATGCAGGGTTACAAAACAAACAGCGGTGGAGGGAAAAACTACTTTGAGGGTTAAACCGCCGTCCCACGGCCAAATAAGTTGAAAATACCCAATTTATATAGGTGCGCAATCAATGGGGTGAAGAGAAACAGCCGCGACAGAACCTAATCGTAGAAAACATCAACCAAAAGCTCAACGGAACGGGGAAAGGGCAACAATGAGCCTACCTGGAAATGGTGCGTAACCGGAGTGGGGAGGGCTGTCAAACTTCGCGGTGGCGACACCTGGACTGCATGTACCGAAAACGAGGGACCGAGTGAGCATGACAACACGTGATAATGACAGACAGAGCAGCAACAGTCGACAAGGATAACGCAACATATCCTGACCCAGTATATATAGTTCACCACAAAAGATCGGATGGCGGAGAGAAAAGAATCGGAAAGCAGACAACTTTGGATCGGAGGTTGAAAACAAACTTCCTTCTGCAACGGCGGATGGCCAAAGCTCTAAGCCATTTGCGGAGACATATATGGCGGGACCTCGGAATACTAATCATCGCGCCAAAAGTGGAACGGGAGCCGCAACGGCGGAGCCGCAAAGGGTAAATCGATCCGCAATGGGAGAAAAAATGACTACACATCAGCAAGGTTAGTGCTTCATTCATCCACAATGGCGGAACAGTAAAGCATCCCACCGTCCACAACATTGGGGCTTGAATCGGAAATGACAACACTAAAGGTTCGGAAAGGTTAGTCGTTTGGAAGCCGCAATGGCAGAGTAACAAAGAGTGCAGCCTTCCACAATCGTGGGCTTTAAATGAATTAGATGATCGAAAAACATACAGTTCTCCGCAGCCGCAACGACGAAATCTTATGTCTTACGGGATCGACGAAAACTAATCAAGTGGGGATCGGAACATTAAAGTAATGATCGGGAGAGGAAGCAGCTTTCCATCCGCAACTGCGGAGGAAGAAGTAATAAGAGTTTCGATGCAAAACCAAACAGCAGCCGATGCGAAAACCAACGAGGCGAAAAGAAAATCAAAGACAAAACCGAATATCCATCCGCAACGGCGGGGCACTTAACCAAATAACTTCCGATCCGGGCATGCTTCAAATGCATTCAAAGGCAGCGATAAAGCTTGATCAAACAGTGGATTATTTCAAGTGCTAGAAGGAAAATCCAACAAGTGGTAAATCAATTCAAGCATTAGAAAATCATTCTGAGAAATGATTATTATACCAACTCAAAGAAGAAAATCGAACTAATCCAAACAAAGGAGGGTCCTAATTTTTTTTGGAATTTTGGGAAATTGTTGCAGCTGCAACACCTTCAAAGGGCTCAGTAGGTAGTTTTCTCCTCTTCACTATGGCTGAATCAATGAAATATATGTGTGGCACCCCCATCAACAAGAACTATAATTTTTTGCCCTTGTAGAACTCCTTCCATCCTTAAAGTGTGGAACCTAGGCTCTCCACTGAGCACAACAGTTTTGTTGTTGTTTTGATGGGGCTTCTCCTCTTCTTCATTTGTTTCATACTCTCCATCCCGCAACTCAACTTATTCTACCCCTTCTTCATCACTTTCATAAAATAATTAAATATAATGTGCTTTTCCTTTCACACATTTGTAAACAGGAGCCCACGGTTCTTAGCAGGAAAAACACAGTTTCTTCCTCCTCAATTCATCCCAATCCTTATAGGAGTAATATTTCTTACCAGGGGTAGGAAATTTTCTTACAGGAGGTTTTTGGTTCTGACATTTATGTGGCAAGCGAGGTCTGGGAGGATACTTGGTCTTGAGGATTTCATCTTGGAGGTCTCTATTCCTGATCACAACTTCCTGCAAAGTGGTAGGTCGATAGGACTTCACCAACCCCTTCAATGGTTCATCTAGTCCTTCTGTAAACAAAAGGATCAACCTTGATTCTGATATGCCAGTGACCATTAAAGCCACGTTTTTCAAAACTCTGAGATGTATGCTTCTGGAGTTCCAACTTGTATTATGTGTGCCAAATCCTAGAAAGAGATGTCAGGATCTCTTCTGTCAAATATTTCTGTCAATTTTCTGGTGAACTCCTTGTAGGTGACTACTTGGTAATGGCCTAATGTTTTCATGCCATGAAAACACCATTCAATGGCCTCCCCATAAATATGTAGGGATTCTAACTTAATGGCATCCCTTTCTACCATAGGATTCAGCTGGAAATATGTATCCATTTTTTGAATCCAAGAGCTCACTGAGCAATTTGAAGTGCCATCAAAATATGGCAAGGTGATTTTCCCAATGGTATTATTTAATTCATAATTCTGATATAAATTCCTTGCAGCACCTCTTGGCTGCCCCCTAAATTGAGTTTCACATAAATCTCAAAATGGCAGAGCCCTTTTGCATTCCTCACTCAAACATTAGTAGACATAAAACTTATGTTCCCATGTAGCAATAGTTTCGGCCTGGGCTTCAAGATCTTCTTTAAGGGTTTCTACAAATCTGGGCATGGTAGGTCTTGGATGCAATTTTGGTTCCTCTCTAAATTCAAGTGGCCTATTGTGAGGCTCAGTCTTGGAAAAAAAACACTTCCCCCGTGACCTTTCTTTCTTCATATTGGGAGCCAATGTTGTTCCTTTCCCCATATTTCACTCCCTGTTGTTTAGCTAGGAATTCCCCAGTCTCTTGACAATATTGTATGATGTTAGTTGATATTTCTTGCAAACCTCTTAGCATATTCTTGACAAAATTCTGAAATTCATCTTTGTCATCCCTTTCTTCATGGAATCTCCCATCCATAGATTCTACTTCCTCCTCTTGAGGAATCTTTCTTTTGATGTCCGAATTGTATTTTGGACCCATTGAATAATATCAAGAGAAGTTATGGAGAACCATTCTCTGATACCACTATTATGTCCCAAGTATGGTGTACAGACCTGAACACTTTTCAATTCTACAAATTTATAATAAAATTTATGAATTACAAAATCTATCATTCGATGCACTGACAGAGTAGGGAAATCAAGGTTTCGGGTAGGGAAATTTTGCAGAGGCAGAGTGGGAAGAGGAGATCGATAAAGAGTGAGTGAATATTTGGAAATACATTCCCCTAACACATTTATATCTGGGACCATTGATATTTCGAAGTCTGCACCGCAGAAACTTACTTTAATGCTGATGGGCCACCAAACTGTAAAACTAGGGAATATCAATACATCTTTCGACCAAAGGATTAATTAAGTTGTAGAGGTTATTTTTAGTCATAAAATAAGGTTACATACTATTTATAACACTTTGGGACAGCTCATAATAGTTTGGGATCAATTTGGGAAAATAAGGCAGTTCTGGCCTAGGGTGAACCTGTGCATTGGAGGATTCCAAAAGATAGTGTGGACATAACAAAAAGAGTTTCTAGAGTTATGTATGGGTACTTGTGTCTGTTAGTGACCCACAGGAACTTACGTATCAATTTTTTGGATGAGCAGAACTTTGTTTATGCAAGAAATGGAAAAACGATCTTTCTAGCTAGGGTATGAAATTAAACAGATAAAGCGTTGCAAATTTATTTATGTACTGATATGAAATATAAAATATATATATAACACTATATTGAACATATATAATCCACTCAATCACTCCCACCTCATATAATATTTCATGCACTGAAATTCATCAAATCCCCCCCAATATGCCGATTAAGCAAGATTTTAATGTGAAATAAGGAAGGTAATATTCAATGATTGAGTTATTTCAACTTGTGGCAATAAAATAATAGAGTTATAATATATTCATACATCATTATTCAGAATATAGACTGACCAATACAAATGAGGCTCCAAAATGATGGGAAGGAGGCCCGAATCCTCATAGGAAGAGGGCTGTGAGCATAGGTGAAGCATGGGATTCACTGGAACTCATATTGTAGGCAATGGAGGCTGCAATTTAATTCTGTAATAAGCTTCACTGGATGACCTTAGTGCTTCATAGACCTGCAATAGATATAAAGCGAGATGGAAGAGAAGGGAGGAGGGGTTTGGGGATCATCACCCAATGGTTTGAGGCACAACACTCAGAGAGTATGCTCACATAGCATAACCACAATATCAAAACAGCCAAACTAAATAAATGGGCTCAAATTTACCTTTAATAGCCTTCTGGATGACCTACTTAGTAAGTTAAGGCCAGTGGTGACCTATGAGAGAAATTCAACCCTATGGGTGACCTAACCCTAGCCCCATAAGTGCCCCCTTTGAGAAATTTGGAAAGTAGGACCATGTGTAATTTCTTCCAAGCCCAAATCATCCTTTGCAATTAGAAACCGCACCCTCCTTTAGTCAAAAGATGCTTCTTTTGAGTTATGACAGCTTTTTTCCTTTCCTGGATCATAAGGAGACCTTTTCTTTCCTTCAAAAACTCTCTTGCTTTTCTCTTAGATCTTTTCTGAGATCCATAAGAGAAAAATAAGCCCTCCCCTTTGAAAGACTTTCATTCTTTTACCTCTGTCTACTTTTTTCTACTTTTAGGAAACTTCCCTTTATTCTCCTCTTTTCTTTTGTCATGGACTTTCTTATTTCCACCAAGGCAAGTTGAATAGCTTTCCCCAATGCGCCCTCTTGACATGGCATCCTTAATTCCACATCATTATTTTGCATCATAAATAAAATTGCTGAAATAAAATTAAAAACATGCCTTAAAAAAATTATTAGCAAAATTTATCCTAGGAGGAATAATTAATAGCAATTTTGAGCCCCTAGGAACTTAGCATTGTCAACACTTTTAATGGTCAATTTGAGGGGACATGACAAAACTTCACTGTTTTTATATTCAAATACCTCATCATTTTTTTGGTATTCCGGGGCTTGTGCCTCTACTCCCTCTCCACTTTCCATTTTAAATAGCCTTGGGTAGGTAAAAGTGGCCTACCTGGTCAACTGACAGGTGCAACGGAATCTGTTTGAGTTGGCTTCTTTCGTGTAGTACCGAGCTCTCGAATTCCAATGCATAAAAAGAAAAATGGTCCGTCTCCACATGATTTCCTTTCATAGTATTTAATACTTTTGTATATTCTACCTGTTTGTCATGCATCTTACCTAGGTGATTCTTTCTCTGTCAGTAGATCTATTGTGTTTTTTTTTAAACCATTGATCTCGATTAGTTTTTAAACTTGTATTTTCATTCTCACTATATTATCCAAATTTATACTTCCTACAAATCTTTGTAGTGAATCCCTTCACAAGAGTATATATATATATAATCTCTTCTTTTACCACTGTAGATCCCTTTCCCAACTTATTGCCACTCATCTATATAATAACTAAACTACACCTTTCATGAGCAGATTCATAGGCAGCCTTTGATCGCATCCTTCATAAATCTCAACTGTCAATCAGTATCTACCTTTAAACATTCCTCTCAGATCCAGTTGTTCAAAAAATTTGCACTTTCCTCTGGCGGAGTCAACCTCCATCGTAGATATTAATTATAATTGATCTTATCCTTTAACTACTTTCCCTCTTTAACCAATTCTACTCGGGCTCCATATGATTTTATCTGTGCATATTGTGGTAGAGGAATAATTTTGGACTGTAGAACTTAATATCATCAAATATACACCTTCGATTATGTGAGCCTTTTAATTCATTCTGTTGATTTCAATATTTTCTTTATCAATACAGCTTCAATTGGCAGAATGATCCTCAACTGTCGATCTTAATTAGGCCTTAATCTCAACCATTGATTTCTTCAGTTTATACCACTTTCCACTGATCCCCAACTTTGATTTCCACGCTTATGTTCACCTAGTGGAATGTATTTGGATCATCTATCACTTTTACCTCTTGATCTTCGCCCTTAATCTTTGCAAAATGTAATCCTTTCCTCTAATTGGAAAATTTTATTCATCCACGCTAGTTCCACCAGTGGAATCATTCATAGCCATAGATCTACAATACCTTTTCCACATGACCATTGATCTTTTCCTCCTTTTAAGTCATTCTTCTAGCCACCAAAAATTCTTTCCTCATGCAAATTTTGCCAATGGATTTATTTACAGTTGCAGATCTTTCCAATTGCAGATCGACACCATTAGAACTTGTTACAAGATAATATAGGTGCATATTTTTTATTTAATCTTGTCCCTAATACTTAAGCCATGACTTTTTTTCAAAATGTATGTATTTTACGCTTAGAAATATCCCCCTTCATTATTTTTCAATATCTTTCCAACGTATCTCTGGTCATATTATGAAATTTTCATCTCTTACCTTATTTCTCCTAAGGTCCGCTCCCTTTTCCAACTGCTAACCAGAAATGGTGCTAACACCGTGCATCTTCTCACAAAGGATTCTATCTACATCGTCGATGTTATCTACTTTATTCCTCAACTATGGATCTGAGTGGATCATTAAACCTTTCCATTGATCACCAAATTTTATTTTTCCTTGCAACTTCAAACAACAAATTCATTATCGGTCATAGATCTTCCTGCCTGAAAATATGGACAATTGAAATTTTCAATATATACCATAAGCACTATTTCTTCATGTTTTATCCCTTTACAATATTATCCTATGGTTGTATGAGAATATTAATACCTTCATCTCAAATTTACCTCTTATTTCATCACCCCTTGGTCATATTGTCAAAATTTTCACATACAACACCTTTATTTCACCTCAAGCCGTTTCATCTCAACTATTAATTGAAAAAACGTTAACAGTGTGTTTGTTCAACTTGTGGCACCATTCAATTGCACCAGGACTCCCATCATTTGTTAAATATACTCCACTTCATAAGTATCTAATACACAAATGCAGGGATAATGCATCTTCTTGGATGTCTACATGTTACTTAAAAGAAATTTCCTTTCTAGATAATGATGGGAATCATCTAGGGAAATTGTTTGGTTATAGAATTCAAGCTTAGGGGAATCATGGTCCATTAAAATGGTTACAAATCCATGGTTGCCGAAATTTTGATATAGCTTTTTCAAATCAGCATTATGATGTGGATTTGCTAGCTGGAATGATACAAACTATTGAAGGTTTTAATGAAGTTTCAAAAGTTTCCAATGTAGATTTACATGTAATAAAAGTTAGTCAAAGGCTAGGAGGTATGGGATGGATGTACTCATTCAATTGTCTCTTGCTCATTTTAGGAATCCTCTCAAGACATTATTTTCTTCTGAATTATTCTATCCTCTTGGACCTTGTTTAGAGGAAAGGTTTTAGGTCCACATTAAAATTATTGTTTCATTGATCTTCAAGCAATGAGTGCAATTGAATTGTTGAATTTTTATGCAATGTAATGGAATGAATAATACACACTAAACAAGAAAATTTCATAGTAAATCGATAATAATTTATCAGTATAATTATAGTATAAACTTCATTAATCCCAACGTTATACAACGGTGTTACATAAAGGATAATTTGAATCATCTGGATATGATTCGAATCTACCAACTCAATCTGACTGCATGGCTAACTAGAAGTGTCTAAATCACTATCGGAGTTCACTAGATCAACTCCAGTTGTATAATTCTCTCTCTCAATCAGTTATCATCAGTTAAACTAGTTTAATTGATGTGGTATATGTGAAGTAGGTGAGAATAAACTCCTACCCACATGCATCCATGCAATATTGGAGCTAACTGAATTGGAGGAAATCTAACTGAATGTAAGTAGAGCATAACTTAGCTTGACTAGTCACCAACTACCAACAACTGAAAGAGGTTGGCGTCGACACTCCCAGTGGATCCTGAATTGTAGGGATTGGTCTAGAAGGTGCATATAATAGTACATGAAGGTGCAGTCAGTCGCAGTTAGCCTCTATTTGTGTTCTACACACTCTAGTGATTGATACATGTGGCCCCATCAACCCAAGTGGACCCGATAATAACTAGATGACTCCTAATTTAGGAAAATATAATATAATGGACCAATTTGGACAAGGGAGGATTATAAATCCTAACACCCCTCATGAATCCTAACTTGTACAACTACGGGCCCTGGAAACAAGGCTAAAAGTCACCCATATACAATATAAAAGAATTATAAAATGTGGCTTGATAAACCAAGGAAATAGGGGAAAAGCTCATGGGAACCCTGCCGGCCCCCCTCTCCCCCTCAAAATAAGAAGGAATGTGAAAATAAAAACTATATTTAGAAGAAAAGAAGCTTCCTCCTTAGAAAAATAACTTGCAAAAAATCTTTGCTGCAATTTGCAGCACTATGCAGAAACATGGTTCTTCTATGTAGTAGCATCCTGAAGATACACATGTGAACCACAAAATTTCCTTCTGAAATGATGGATGTAGTGTGTGTTTCTTCTTGCTGAAGAGGAAAGGAATGATCAAATTTCTTCTTCTATGGGCTGAGTGAGTGATCATTCACTATCATCAGATAGAACTTTCCTGGAACCTTGTTGCACCACTCTGTAGGGAGAGAATATGTGAGAGTGAGAGAAACATGCTCATTCTGATACTAGGACCTAGTTCTCCTTATGTCTTATGGATTCCCAACACCATCCCCGGTGGTAACAATGAGCTTTTGGGCCCATCTAGGATTAGGCCTTTGGTTTGGAACAGTTGCTAGATCTAAATCTAGAATATCATGAGGTTCAATCTTAACACCAAGATCATGCTGATCTTCATCCTCTTCATCTGAAATTGAAAAATGTGACAATCATCATCATTAAAAGGTAGTGGAAGAGTGGTTATACCTTCTTATGCTTCAGATGGTGGTGGATCAAACAACTGATCGTCTTCAAACTGAACATTGCAGTCAATGAAGCATTACCTAGTTGCAACATCCATCAAATAGTATTTTTTTGAATCCTCTACATATATTAGTAGTATGCATTCGCTACAATGGGATTGGAAGGAATTTCTATTATCAATCGGTGTTTTGGCCCAAGCTTTAGAACCAAAAAATCTCAAGTGAGAGACATTGTGCTTATTCCCATGCAGTGCTTCGAATGGAGTGGACCCAGCCATTGATTTATGAGGAAATCTATTCTGTAAGTATGAAGCACAGTTTACAGCTTCTTCCCAAAGAGAAGGATGATGATTTTTGGCTTGGAGAAGATACGTTTCCATCTCCTTCAATGATCTGTTTTTCCTCTCAACCACACCATTTTGTTGTGATGTGTATCAAACTGAGTGTTCCATTCGAATCCCCTCTGATTCACAATACTACTAGGAGTATATTTCAATGTATTCATATCCATTATCTAATCTTATAGACTTGATCTTTTTCTTGAAACTATTCTCAATCGTAGCTTTAAAAACTTTAAAAATTCCAGTTACCTCTAGTTTCTGCTTCATGAAATATATCTAGTAGAACCTAGAACAATCATCAATAAAAGTAAGGAAATACCTAGAACCATTAATCGATGTTGTAGGCATTGGTCTTGACACAACACTGTGTATAAAATCAAGTTTAGAGGCAGCTCTATGTGAATTCCCAACTTCATACCTCTTCTATGGATGCTTACATACCAAGCAACTAGGACATACTCCATCATAAGTTTGGATGATAGGCAATCCTTCAACCATTTTATCATTGTGGAGTTTCTAGAGATATTTGATATTGAGATGCCCAGATCTCTCATGCTGTATCTTTCTAGTGTTGTTAGCATGGGTCAGTATAGTTGTAGGACGTGAGAAAGGAAAAAAATGTGAGAACTCATTAGCCTTAGTGGCATGATTGGAAATACCTTTCGCTATGAGATTTCCAGTAGTTTTTTTTGTGATTTCAAAAGACTCAGAGTCAAATGTAACTCTCTTGGGAGAGCATGTATGGGTCATTTGATAAACAAACAAAAAATTAGGTACAAGGGAGGGAACATAGAGATCATTTTTAAACTCACCCTACTCGATTTTAACTAAACCTCTTCATGTTGCTGGAATTTGGGAGTCATATCCCATGTGAATGCGAGGTCCTTCTTATAGAGTAAGAGTGTAGAAATATTCTTTGGAAGCAACCATGTGGTTGGATGCTCTAGAATCAATCAAGAAGGATTTTGATTGAGTAATGTCTTCCTTCAAGGCATGGCACCTCCTGTGATCTTCTGTCTGTGGTCCAGTATTAGAATTCTTTGCTCCATATAGAAGAGCAATGTTTTTCTGTTCAAGGAGGGCATACAATTGGTCAATCTGCTTGTTCGTGAACTAGTTTTCAGGATGAAAAACCCTCATATGATAAGGACACTTAGTCTTTTCAAAGTTTTTCTTCTTCTTAGATCCTGAAGCTCCTTCCAAAGTATTCTGACTCTATTTTGTTTCTGAATCAAATGCTTTAGGATCCTTCCCCTTGTGCTTTCCTTTATCTTATGCATTGGTATATTCCGACATCAAAAGAGCTTGGTTATTGGAAGTTTGGAGGAATCCCATTTGTACCAATTTGTCATGCTCTTGTATTAAAGACTTGACAAAGGTGTCAAGTGAAGGAATGGAATATATTTTGGAATGAAAAGTAGAGACAAATACAGAATACTCAAAACCAAGTTTTCTAAGCACTGAGAGAACAAGTTTCTCATCCTTCCTCTCTATTCCACACTTCTTACATTGTAGTGCAAGAGACTTGAATTTAGTAAAAAATTGTTGTATGGTCTCGAAACTGCTGATCTGCAATGATATTAGCTCTTTCTCCTAAATGTCTAACCAAAGCTCATATTGCTTACCAAACAAGAATTTGAGCTTCTCCCAATATTATTTGGGAGTCTTTAATCCCTCAATATGAAAGAGGATATACCTCGAGATGTGATCACAAAGGAGTCCAAAGGATTCATCCAACTGGTTCAAGAACTTGTTTTTCTGAACAGGATGATGACGTTCTGTCTCTCGGTCCATGGTCAGCCTATACAGACCAAGATTACGTAGGGATTCCTACATATCTTCCCTCCAATCAACATAGTTGAAGGGTGTTAAGATGTGAGGTAAGAAAGCTTGAGAATCCATCAATTCTCCTTTTGATCAGTCAGTTTTTTGAATGAAGATGTAGCATTTGTAATAAAACAGTGCAAAAAAAAAATTGCACTATGTTAGAATCAAGCCTTCCATATCGACATGTACACTTTTTCAGGGTTTGTCATCCCCGCAGCGCCACTTTGAATGAATCCATAGTTAGCAATGCACACTTTGCGAGACTTATGTGGAAACTCAACTGCTTCTTTTGTACAATGGAGAATGGACATACTTGCTTCTTTCTTGAGGAGGCTTTGATGCCATGTTAAAATTATTGTGCCATTGATCTTCAAGCAATGAGTGCAATTGAATTATTATGCAGTGTAATGGAATGAGTAATACACACTGAACAAGAAATTTTTCCCAAGAAATGGATAAGAATCACTCAGTATAATTATAGTATAAAATTCACTAATCCCAACAGTATACAACAATTTTACATAAAGGAGAACTCGAATAATGTGGATATGATTCGAATCTACCAACTCAATCAGACTACTTGACTAACTAGAAATTTCTAAATCACTATCCCAATTCACTAGATCAACTCCAGTTGTCTAATTCAGTCTGTCAATCAGTTATAATCAGTTAATCTAGTATAACTGATGTGGTAGTTGAGAAGTAGGTGAGAATAGGCTCATACCCACATGTAACCATGCAATACTAGTGCTAATTGAACTGGAGGACATATAAATGAATCTAATAGCAGCATAACTTATCTTGACTAGTCACCAACTACCAACAACTAAAGGAGGTTGGTGTCGGCACTCCTAGTGACTCCTAAATTGTAGGGATTGGTCTATGAGATGCATAAACAGATGCATGAAAGTGCAGTTAGTTGCAGTTACCCTCTATTTGTGTTCCCCATAATCAAGTGACTAGTACATGTGGCCCCATCAGCCCAAGTGGACCTAATGGTGCTAGTGGACCCAATAATAACTAAATGACTCCTAAGTTAGGAAAATATAATCTAATAGAACAATTTGGATAAGGGAGGATTATAAATCCTAACAATCCAATGCCCACAAAATATATGGACGCTCAAGATAGCCAATATTTTCTTTGGGGAATGACACGTTAGATGTTTTCAGAATTTTTTATTTATTCCTTTTCATGCAATCAAAGATATGGAACCTATCATGACAAGTAAATGGTGGAACATTTTTGTTGAATCCATGTTCACCATCCAGAAGGAAACATGTAACAGAGACTTAAAGCAGTAATGATACAGATTAATTTTCATGCATAACTCGGGGTGTTGAATCCTTTTCATCAAAGGTCTCATTAGAGACATAGAGGAGTTCATTGGATATAAATTTGATGCAAGACCCTAGGAAAACATAAATCAGAATATTTATGGTTCTATGAATTCTTTCTTGTTGGATGCTAGATTAGAAGAGCTTGGAGATACTGGAACTACTTTCAATACATATAGATATTTGAAAAGGGAACATGTAATGCAAGGGAAATACATTGTATGGAACAATAGATGCTAGAGAACGTTTAAGCTCCTATAGTTTGAGAAGAAAGAATAACTAATTGCATTGGAATTTCTCTGGAAACTAAGGATGTGGTTGATTGTAAGAAGGTTGAGCTATCCAAATTGCATGGAAGAAATAGGTACATGTATGTATTTGTTGTATCATGGTGACTGTTCAGAGGTAAAATTTGATTTTTTCTAGATATGCAAGTAGACTTTTGTATATGGATCTGTTGTCCAATAAAACAATTATTTGGATTAAACGGGAAACCACATTAATGTTTTATTTAAGAATGACATCTATTAATTATTTGTATTATTATATTTATGTGTAATTATGATGGATGCAAGGCTCGATTTGACTATTGTAATTCTATATTATATTGGCAAAAGAAGTTTCAGAAAGATTGGTGCCACGATTGTCAGAGTGTATTTTGTATTTTGTGACAAATTTCTTGTCACGTCCCTCTTCGATGGGTGTGGTATAGAGTGAAATTCTCTTTGTCAATCTTTCTTTGAGCACTTTCCTTAGGTACATAAAAAATATTGATTAGATAAATAAACTTCGTGTAGGACCTTATGCATCTTGGTGATTCAGTGTCACATGAGAAAAAAAGGAAATATCCAATTTTGAAAAATGCATTAAGTCACTCAAAGAATAATTTTTTTTAACCTGTCTAGCAAGAACAACACACATGAATCTCACAATGAACAACATTGGAGTCACAACATTCCAAAATTTCCATATCCCCCGAAATTAGAACTAGCATATTTTAGCGACTCAATCAGTAGTTCTATATCAAATTAAAGGTAACTTTCCCTCACTTCAAGATTCAAGTAATCACTTTAACAAAGCCGCCTCTATGTTAGTTGATGATGGCCAAAAGTCTTTTACAAGGACATCCCTGGTCAATAGTCTATGTAAATTCATATTAGATTTTTTTGTTGTATTGGTATCTTTTTGTTTGATTTAAACATACTTTAGCCTATATGAACTATGTATTGAAACATTATTTCTATTCATAAAGGGGAGATTTTTAGGGGAATTAAAAAAATTTACAAAATGTAAATTACAAGAATATACCATGCATAATTAAAATATTTTCTCCCTCAATTGATCCAATTTAGGAGAGACAACGTTTCTAACTAATCCCCCTAACCAATTCTTAGATACAAACATGGCCTTAGCAATAAAAAAAATTATTGTAGAAAATGCTTCCTTTACTTATAAATAAAACAATACATGTACATGAGCATCTTTTTCCCCCAAAAAATGAGTTACAAGCACAAGCTCATAGGTAATTAATAGTACCCAAGTCTAAGAAAAAAAATGTTTCGATTTCCTACTTGAAATTATTGTTGTAGTGGCTTCTTGACCTCATAAATCACTAGAGGCAATGTATAACCTTTGTCATATTTTGCAAAACCAAATAAGTTGAAACTCTTGATGCTCTCTCACCATTTGACTAGCCAGCGCTCCAAGAGAGCTGCTTTGAATGGACTGAAAGAATTGGATATGGAGGAGGGTCTTGACTCATGGTTCAAGGGGCTCCATTCCAATAGTCCAATCACTATCATAGGTGAGCAACACCCAGCTCAACTTTATGGATTTGAACTAGTTTGCAAAAAAGGATTCACATACACAACTACATTGTCAATGCAAGAAGAAATATCTCTACAAGGGATATATATATATATATATATATATATATATATATAGAGAGAGAGAGAGAGAGAGAGAGAGAGAAGATGGATTAATCCTATGTAAATGGAAATCTATCTCCATGGAATATAGAAATCTACACTACCTTCACAGTCTTGCAAATATCATCTCTCTCTATATTTCATGAGTAACTATTATTTATAATAAATGGTTATGCTCATTGACTGTCCACGTATATGGGTCGATAATGAAGGCCATTAAATTTTAGTCATTAAAAGTCACTATTGTTCATAGAAACTAGTGATGGTCACTAACCATCATCGTAAATGAATAAATAGTGAGGCTCATTAAATGTTTGTCACCATAAGTCAAGAAATGGTGATGGTAAATTAATGTCACAATAAGGAGTATTGGTGACATAAGTTCATTGACTGTCCACATATTTGCATCAATAGTGAGCGTCATTAAAGATCCATCATATAAAGTCACTATTGTCCATAGGAATTAGTGACGGTTAGTTATAGTCACCATAAAAGCATAAATTGTGAGGATCAGTGAATGTTCATCACCAAAAGTCACTATTGTTCATAGGAAATGGCGACAGTCATGTAACATCACAATAAGGACTATTGGTGACATATGTTCATTGTCATTGAAAAAACTTTACTTTTAGTGATGGTTCCTTTGGTGACACTCAATTTTTCGTGACGGAGGCCCTTTTGATAGTCACTAATGGGGTTATGGTGATGTTTTTTGCTCGTCAGTAAATGCCTTTGTTGTAGTAGTGTATTGGTATATATTTTATATGTGTTGTGTACTTTTCCTCAACATGTTCCTACTATGCATGTGACATATCAGAGGGATTTTATTATTGTCTTTTTTTATTTCTATGTTTATTATTTCTTAGGGTGTGTTGAAAGTGACTAGAAACACTGAAGTTTGTCTTGTCATGTCAAAGATTAAAGTGGAAACATCAAGTGTAAACCTATATTTTCAAGAATATTTCACTTTATTTTAAAGAAATTCAATTGTAGTTCGTTTTTCTTGGAGGCCTTATTGGTGTGGGTACAACAATAGATCCCACATTGACACATGCTGACATGATTGTGGGGAAAGTCCTTGAATAAGTTGGAGAGTTACCCAATACATTTGTTGAGATTATGGTGTATTTATTTAAATATTAGTGCCCTAACTTGATGGATAGTGTTCATTTGAATATAATCTTTGTTGTGTTTTTCTAAACATTTTAAAAATTCTCTAGGTGGTTGAAAATAGATATGAGCATGTAGATTGTTGATGAATGGTTTTAAGCATGGTTGTCTTTGGAAATATAAATTGGATTTTAAGAATGGTTGTATAATGATGCAATCTTGATGTTCATATTGCTCCTTTCCCCAATTATTAAAACCGCCCCCATTGGTGTCTATGAGGGGGGTTTATAACTGCCCATAAAAGTCACTTTTTTTTCGGGGAGGGGGGGGGGGGCGGGGGTTGTTTAGAAACTCCTCTAAAATTCACTTTTAGGGGTAGTTTTGATATCTTCCAAAATGGCCCCTAAAAGTCCAAATTTTTAGCATCGATGCTATTAGCGGTATTTTTGTAAAGACCTCCTCCATAGCCAAAACTTCCCTCATAAGTGATTTTTGGAAGCGGAAGAAACACCCCCCCTCCCCCACTAAACGTCAAATTTGTTGTAGCATATCTAAATCTCCCCATGAGAGCAACACACATTAAATATTGTGAAGGACGCATGGGCGTTATGTCATCCTTATGCTTAATGGAATCTAAGAAAAATATTTAGTTCATTTACTACCACACTTAAATGCAAAAACTTGAGTAAAGCTTCTCCATTTATAGCTACATGTAATTGATTATAAAGGATAAGGATCATCTTTTGAAAACATTGAAAAGAGGTTTATGAAAAAGAAGGATGATGAATATGCTAAAATATTTGGAGAGTATTAATTTTTATTGACTTATCATGTGGCGAAATATATTTGATAAAATTCATATATCATGGTTTTATATATCTATCAGTTATTTTGGTAATATATTCAATGAACGAAAAAATACTAATCTTCATTCTATACATACCTTTCTCAACTCTTTTAAGCACCAAATTTTACTAAATGTTTTACAATATATAGAGGCAAAGGATTGGATGATCATAGATTCCATAATTCTGGGATGACCTGCACACATCAGTTATAGGATATCTGCAAGGAAAGATAAGGAAAGAGAATCTAAGTGGAATTAACCACAATTGTCTTCTTTCATCATTATTTTATTGGCCTAAAGCACAAATTTTCATCATACCTAATGTATATTAACACAATAAAAACATAATGTCTAAGTTGGTCCATTGACAACATTATTGCAAATTAATTACATTTAAATTTTGATGAATACACAAAGAAAACACAATAAAAACATGTCTAATTTTTTTTTAACGAAACCGGTTAAGTAGCTAACAAAAATAAAGAATTTGCCCCTTCAACATAAGAATGTTGATTATTTCTCCTATGGGATAAATTAATGTCCCTCATGCAGTAAAACATTTGGGGTATGCCAAATAGATGTATAATGTTGCTAGTTGAAACATCACAATCAATTGTGTGTCTTGTTAGGACATTGTAAAGGGGACAGCAGACAAATCTGGTGTAGGCCACGTGTTGGGGTAAAAAAGGAGAGGAGAAACCATTAACAAAAGAAAACATATAAGGTCGTTAATGTAAGTGGTGCAATTTATTTTCTTGCATTAATGTTGAGCTGTGACACATGAAGGGGTTATAGGGGGTCTCGAAATCCATATATAGTGTTAAAATTTAGTAACTTGTAAAATTTCATTCTCAAAATTGTACTTTTCCATCGTGAAAGTGACACAGCTAAAAATAACCAAATAGATGACCAATTTTTATGTGGTCATTTTTAGTTTAGTTCTCATTCCGTGTCCAAATTGGTCATTTTTAGGTTAGTTCTTATCTCATGACCAAATTGGTGATTTTAGTTAGCTCACTTAAAATTTCTGAATTTTTGTCATTTATCCCTTGAAAAAACTATGGCGACCAAATTTGTTGGTCTCTTGGTCACTTATCTCTCATTTTGTACTAGTGTTCTGACGTTATGGAAAGTCATATAAAAATTTACACAAAATCCAACTCAAAGAGAAATATATCACAAGAAATGTTGAATCCAATCGAAAAGCACAACTACTAGAAGGAGGTTATCTAGAAAAAATATAGTAAGGTTTCATTTTCCCAAGAAATCTTGAAGCCAATAAAAAAGCACAACTAGAAGGAGGTTATCTACAAAACAAAAAAAGAAATCCATATTTTTTAACAATTTATATTCCATGCACAATAAAGCATTTGTTGCACAGAAACCAATGTCAAGGATCATGGGATGAAAACGTGAAGTTGGGTAACACTTCTGTGAGAATCGGTTGCCCGAGCAACATAGCGGATGTTATTCTGCCGAATAACTATATTTATTCGTCCGAATAACATTTGTATTCATCTGAAGAACTATAGTTATTCGGCCGAATAATTGATCCTTTATTCGGCCGAATAATGTTTAACGCTGAATCGTTTAAATTGATGGAGAAATCAAAATATGTGCAAATGCATAGACGATCGGTAATTTTGACCAGTGGTTCTATGTTTATTCATCTGAACAATTATTTAGCCGAACAATTATTCGGCCAAACAATTATTCGACTGAATAACTATTCGGCCAAATAATTTTTCGGCATAAAAGGTCTGTTATGGCCCTCATTTGACGTTTTTCGCTTGCAGTCCCCACCTTTCCCGTCGTCGCCTCATTTTCCCTGCCTGTTGTTGCCTAGTCCCATGCTCTTCCTGGTCCCCGTTCCGCATGGTCGATGCTCAGCTTGCAGTCCACGCTCTGCCTAGACCCTGCCTCGCCTATCGTGAAGATATGCCATCATTGACGTCGTGGAGGTCCATCACTCCACCAACCTTTTAGCCTCCTCTCGACGTGGAGATCCACCTCCCTTCCATCGTCTCAACGTGGTACATTGCTGCCAAGTATCGTTTTGTTAATTTTCTTATTTTTATTTAATTTTCTTTTTTAATTTTTGTACATTGTTGGCAGGTATCACTTGTTTTTTCATTGGTCTACTTTGTTTTCCTTCCTTCGTTGTTTAGCTTCGGACGCTCGAGGTTGGTTTCATTTGTGTCTTTCAGGAGCGAAAAATAAATAGGTATGTCATCTTATAAAAAATTAAAAAAAATATGCATTAAAATTGATTTGATTTGATTTGAAATTAATTTATGATTTATTTTGTTCACTTAGAATTGTTTTTAAATAGGTATGTGGGCAGAGTTCATGAACTCTGTCCATGTGGACAGAGTTCATGCATTCTGTCCATGTGGACAGAGTTGAACTCTGTCCACATGGATAGAGTGGAGAGTTGAACTCTGATCACATGGACATAGTGCATGAACTCTATCCACATGGATAAAGTTCATGAACTCTATCCACATGAACCGACATTGTTATGCCTTTATCGCGACTTCATTTTTAATAGAAACTGTATATGAATGAAAAATATTTTACTTGAATAAAGTATACAAACATCACAACACCATTAACAAGAAAATAAGTTCTTAAATTGTCATTTAGAGAGAACAACAAACCAAATATACCCTCTAATACTATATTTATATTAGACTAACAAACTTTCAAATATAAAATACATATTTAATATATTAATCATTTTTTATTAAAAATGAAACAAAATAACTAATATTTTTGCTTGGATAGGATGGTGGTTTTATATTCTTAATCTGCCATCAAACATGATGAGAAAAGCAGTGTAACAATCATTTTTTTATGTACAATATAAAAATATTGTGAAGCTTCACCCAAAAACACTACTTGGGAATAAAAGTGAGTTGTCCATTTGTTTACTCTTCTACTATATTACTATTTTACTACTATGTTACTATATTAAAAGTTAGTTGTCCATTTGTTTATACATATGTTTATGGATTTTCTTTTTTGTAATTGTTTATACATATGGTTATGGGTTTCTTTATGTCTTTAACAAAATATTTTATCTCTCCACTTTTTTGTTTTTTTCAACAATGATACCCATTCAACTTTATTTTGTTTTTTTTGAAACATATAAAAACCTAAGTTGATGTTATACTAATATGCAAATAAAGTATATAATTTCTATTCATAAATAGAAATACAATTTGTTTATGTTATACCCAAATTCGGTCACCAATATGTGATGAGATCCTTAACACCTATGTTTTCCCTAAATCCCAAACTTGGAGTGAAAACATGCTTTAGATGTCAAATCTACATGAAAAGCCCTAGCACCGCTTTTTCCCTTTAGCTGATGAGCAGTACCTTGTTCAACATCACTTGAGTCCTGTTATAGAAAAGTGGTGTCACCGCATATGTGCTTTGTTATTAAAGTGGTTCTTACCCTTCATCGCTCTGTCATAAAGGTATATAAGCAGTACCCTTAGTAAAATTGGAAAAAAAGAGGATTCTCAAGGTTTCTAGAACATGAGCCTCGTGTCCACCCTTATCCCTATCAATCTAGGTTGGTTGGAGTCGAGACCCCTCTTAGCAGGATCTTATGGCCACCTCACCCACAATTCTCTCAACTATCCCTATCCATTGAGCCCTATAAATACAAGCTCATGTCCTATAGTTGAGGGAGAGAACTGAATGGTAATGTTATGTTATTGAATTGACTATCTAGCCCAATCCATTGGAGAGCACAAGAGAGAAAGTTGGATCTATAGGGGATGAATTGTTTGTCTTGTGGAGGATGTTAGATTTTTATCATTCAAGCTAGAATTATAATCTTAGGATCTTTAACTGAGAGAATAACATGCATAGTAATAAAACACAAGAGACAAGAGACAGAATATTTTTCCTTGGGGAAACCATAAAGGAGAAAACCCCGCAACTTCCTCAGAGATAGAATCAGCACCAAAAGTAAAACCCAAACACATAAAGATGATCTCCCGACAACAGTAGTCTCTCTCTTGTCCTAGTAACTTCTCCTCTCCCTCATGCGCCCCAATGAGTGAGTGTGTGTGTGATAAATAGAGAGGATCACTCTCTATTTATATTCTTTCGTTCACTTGAAACCCACTCCAACATGTCATCCTCACTTAACAATTACTTACTAGAGTCACCATCTCTAGGAGTGTCTAATAACCCTAGTGCCCCACAACTTGTGGGGACTTTGCCTCCTCCGACCAACAAGGAGGTTTATCATTAACACAATGGTGGGGACTATTGCCCTGACTTACAATGACTCACCTAGGGTCAAATTCTCTAGGATAGTCTAATAACCCTAGGGCCCCATAACTGTGGGGACTTTAACCCTTGACCAATAGGAGGGTTACCCACAATGACTTGGCATGACTTATTTATATTATAGAAAGTTCTTGGAATAGACATCAGGGTATGACATGAATCAATTACATTACAGACACATCCTAGAATAAACATCGGGGTACAATACATAAGATATACAGATGAATACATTCCGAAGTTACAATTACATCAACACTCCCTCTTAACTAGGAAGGTATTCTCTTGACACAATTTATCAGCACATGTCTTCTTCTCTGTATCATCTAGATCATCATTGAGTCCTCATCATATTCACCTTCAAGTCATCTTCATCTTCAATTCATCTTCATCTAGATGTGGATCATCACTGAATCCGGATCATCATCACTAGATCTCGATCATCACTCGATCTAGATCATCTCTGGTTCTGGAACATCTCTATTGGATCATCATCACGGGTGCTATCTCTTGATTCTTCTTGTCACAGGAAGTTCTACAGAGCCAACCCTTTTTCATGCTAGTTGTAGGCCTACCCTCTGTGTAGGTATTTTCGAGCACTTATATCTGACCCTAAGTCAGAATGGCCCACTCAGCACTTACATATGATCATGTAGGAACCAATCCTATAATCATATCAGAAAGGCAATGCCCAACACTCACATCTGACCATGTGGGAACACCTCCCACTACCCTGTCAGAAAGGCCCAGCACTCACATCCATTCAACCAATGATTGGAAAGGCCCAACACTTACACTTGTTCATGCGAGGAACCAATCCTCCATGCCAAAAGGCTCTGCACTTACATCTGACAACCAATGTCAGAAAGGCTTGGCACTTATATTCGACCATGCAAGGAACCAATACTTCATGCCGAAAAAGATATGCACTTACATTTGTTCAACCAATGATCGGAAATGTGTGTACTCACATCTGATCATGTAGGAACCAATCCTATAGTCCTATCAGAATGGACCCCAGTCCCATACTAAGCTCCCTGGTAACTAACCAGGCGTTTCCATTCCAAGAATGGCATTCAGCGATTACTTTTGATCATGTAGGAACCAATCCTACAGTCACATCAGAATGGCTCAGCACTCACATTTGACATGGAAGGAACCAAATCCTTTCACCATGATAGAATGGCTCAGCCCTTACATCTGACCTACTCATCAAAATGGCTCGCAATCCCAGACTGAGTATTCCTAGTAACTGACTAGGTGCCTCCATTCCAAGAATGGTATTCAACACTTATATTTGATCATGTAGGAACCAATCCTACAGTTACATCAGAATGGCTCAGCACTCATATCTAACATGGAAGGAACCAATCCTCTCACCATGATAGAATGGCTCAACCCTTACATCTGACCATGGAAGGAACCAATCTTCTCACCATGTCATAATGGCTCTAGGTCTCATCATTTCCCCTTGGAACAAACCTCGATCTGGAGAACACCAAGCTTCTCCCTGAAGTACTCGAACTTCACCCTAGCCAATGGATTTGTCAACACATCAACTATCTGTTCATCCATCGCAACATACTGGAGCTTCATTGCTCCCCTTTGCACCATATCCCTGATATAGTGATACTTGATCTCGATATGCTTCAAATTGTCATGGAACACTAGATTCTCTGACAACTTTACACAACTTTGGTTGTCACAATTTATACAAGTAGCATCCATCTAGAGATCAGATAAATCAGACATTAGCTTCCATAGCCATACTGCCTCACAACTAGCTAAACAAGCTGCGACATACTCTGCTTCAGTTGTACTCAGTGCCACATAGAATTTCTTCCTGCTAAACCAAGAGATCACACATGATCCCATACTGAAGCAACACCCTAAAGTGCATTTCCTTCCCAATCTGAATCAACATAACCTTCCAGGTTAATCTTTTGTTTCGCATCATACTTGAGCCCATACTCAACTGTACCCTTTTCAATCATCAACTGAACATGTCTCAATGTGTTCACAGCAAATAAAATATCAGGTCTTGTATCCGTTAGGTACATCAATGAACAAATCACCTGATGATACATCATGGCATCAACCGTCTCTGATGAAGCATCACTCAATAGCTTCATTTTCGATGCCATAGGTGTGGTCATGTAGTCCATCATCCTGAACCTGTTCAGGATCTCTACTGCATATTTCCCTTTTCCACAGCTCCATGCCTAGAATGTAGTGCAACAACACATAACGGTAGCATCACTGGTCTTCCGCCTTCAACCTTGAAGCAAGGGTTGGAATCCACTTTACTCTTAGTAAAGCCTAGAGTCATCGGTAATCTATCCATCATGCCGTACCATGACGAACCTTAGGATGTTCTGCAATCACTCCCTCTGAAGCATCATACTTCCTCTGTCTTTTGTACTCTATGCACTAAAACATTATGTACTGAAGTGACACTGGATACCAAGATCCTCTATCTTGAAATTTTTCAAAATTTCATCTCATACCCATCTGTGAGCTTGTCATCCTCTATCAACCTTGTAGCAAAGGTTCAGATCTTCATCAAGCTCCTCATGTATGTGTTATCCCATGGGTGTATTCTAAGCTCGTATAAGCTCTTCTTTAATTTGCACACATGATTCTTCCTGTCATGTGTCTCAACTCCCATTGGTTGCAAATGTCTCCTCGAATATTGCCTTGTATCCTACGATGTTTCCATCTACTGCATGATGGAACTACGAACTTCCCTTCATGTATCGATACTGCATTCTAGACATCATTCTTCTTGAACTGGTATTCCCTTTCTTCTTGGAAGGTTCTGCATCAATGATGTCACTGCATTCATCATATTATTTTTCATCTTGAACAGTCGTTACTTGTTCTTTGGAACAAGTCTCATTCTTCTTTTCTTGTAGGTGATTATGTATGCGATCTTTCCTACAAGTCAAATTCATTTGCATCGTTAGAGACATGTCATAAGGAATATTCATAATGGAAAATTCTTATGCATAAACATATGATGAAGCAACTACTTTATCCAATACAACATTCATCCATATCTCACGAAAACTTTTCTAGATGCCTTCCATCTCTACTAGGACAACATTAAGATTGTGCACTAATTCAATATGTTAGCAAAGAGGTTTCATTCTAGATAAGTAGCAATGGAAAGTTGTATAGCACCGTGAGCTACTTACCCTTCACATGCATATTAGTAGTATTCTGTCATTAATGCAAACATTCTATCATGCATAATACATTAACTAAATATAAACAAATGCATAACAAAACAATATCATGAAATGACAATTGAATACTTATCTTTGTTTGTTTCATGGGTGGACTCCTTCTTTAGCCTTTAGCTTCATCATCTTCTTCATAATAGCATCGTTTCTTATCCAAATGCTGAGATGGATAAGAGGTTCTTCAAGAATTGAGTTCTTCATATTTCTCATCACTTGGGGCATCTTCTTTGGATGTTGAGAGCTTGATCTTCAGTTGCTCTCATCTTCTTTTCTCTTATTGAGCTTCTTCTTGTGTGTGCTCTTTCCAGAGTTTGTTGAAAGTAATCACTTCCTTCTAGTACACATTCTTCAAATGAATGAATCTTGGGAGGCCATTCAAGGTGGCTATCACCACTTCTGCATTCTCCACTTCTTCTTCTACCCCTTCAAGTTGTTCTTTGATTTGAGAGACCCTCATAAAGTATGATTGTATGGTCTATGCATTCTGGATCTTTACATTCTTCAACTGTTTTCTCAAAGTCATATTATGATATATGTTCTTCCCTTCAAATAAATTGGTCAAGGATTCAAACATATTCGGTGTCTTTAGGGAAGACACTTGTGGTACAAGTTGATATGTGATTGAATCAACAATGATCTTCTTGGTCTTGACCAAGTTCTTCTTGTGTAAGGCTTCTAGCCTCATCTCCCTCTGGAACTAGAGCCTCTCTACTCATGTAGGTGTCCAATTCATTTTCTTCAGAGCGATCAAATACTTCCATGCTTGAAAGTTGTTAACTTCGACAATCAAGCTGATGTGATAGATCACTTTGAAATGAGAACCTCAAATGAAAATAACAAAATATTAGATCTTACCAATTTGAGGTGTCCGTCTTGGTTCCAGAGCTTGCTGATCTAGGGTTTTTCAGAGAAACCCTAATTTTCAAAACTTGGAATCTTTTAGATTTGATTGAATATAAAGATAGATCTCTTCAAGTTGAGCTGTCCAATGTACTCCTTTTTTTAAAACAGTGGAGGGAAGCTCTTGGAACAGGAAGCCCTTGTTTTCCAATTTCTTCTACAGAAATGCCTATTACTGTTTCTGTGGTATCTCCAAAATTACTACTCCTATCTATCCAAAACTTCATACTCAGGTATCCTTGCATGTACATGTTCCAACACCATAGGTTTCATCATAATTGGTTCACCAATTGGGACTTATTATAATTTTCCCAAGGTAACCTGTTACAGGGCTGTTCCGAATATCAAAGTTTGTATGGACTGCCATGTGTCATTGGTTCATCTTCGAGGTCTGAAATTCAGACCACAAAAATTAAAGTCCGTTGCCTTTCTATAACATCTTCAAAAATTTAATTTGGACCTTTGTATCCCAATATATAGCAATTCTCCCCAGGTGTCCTGTTTAGGAATGAATCCTAGAAGAGACTGGAACCCTAACTTGGAGGGATCATATCTCCCAGAATATAGTAAATCGGAGGCTAAATTTTTGACACAGTATAAATCAGGATGTCAGATTTGGATTCTGAAATTTTTTGCTCCTGATCCTTTTCCAATCCTGATATATATCGAATGTACCAAAACATATCAGTTTTAGTATTTAGGGTTTTTCTAGCTCAAGGTCAAACTAGGGTTTGACTTTCCCAGAGTTTCACCCAACCAAAAATCTTGATTCAGTTCTCTAAACTTCAATTTTGATGAGGAGAGAAATCCTATGCCAGGCTCACTCAAAAATTTCTCTTCTGCAAGAAGCCCTAATTTCCCGCACCAAAACTAAAAATGCTCGGAATCGAATTCCGCTTCGACAGAAACATTAGAGAGAATTTGAGGTCAAAATGGGCCTCAAAAGGACCAAAATGTACTATAAAAATCAACCAATTACATTCTAGTAGATGAAATCATCCCCCATGATTGAGGTGGCATTGCATGAGTTAAGAATGTTTATTTGTCACATTTTATATGGTAGATGAAAACCCATAGTTAACTAAGGTAGTGGTACAAGTACCTTTATGTCATAAAGTAAAGTACTCACAATAAAAGTCATTTCACACTTTCTCATAAAATAATATTATTGTTATTTTCAAGTAAAGTACTCACAATTCACTTTCTCATAAAATAATATTATTGTTATTTTCAAGTAAAGTACTCACAATTCACTTTCTCATAAAATAATATTATTGTCATTTTCAAGTAAAGTACTCATAATTCATAAAAATGTACTTTTACATTTTTTTCTTTCCACATTTTTTTTTATAAAATAATATATTGTCATTTTCATGTTTTTTAATTTTAAATTATATATTCACTCAATTTTATTTAATATCATAATATCAAACTAATATATATATAATCTTGTACTTTTAAAATAAATTAAATATATTAATGATATTTATATGAAAAAATATATATTAGTTATACATATAAATTAAATTCATGAATAATATTAATATGAAAAATGTATGTTAATTATGGATGAGTTATATATATATTGAATCATACACATTCATTTATATCATGTTTGAATGCAGAAAACAACATGTTGATATGATAAATGCGTATATGATTATAACTTTATTATGTTTTTTTTTTTTAAATTATTATAATTTTTTAATAGTTAATTTTATAGAATAACATGCAAATTATGTTGTTATAACTTGTTAAATATTATTTAATAATAATGTCATTATTATAATAATTATAATAAATGTTATCATGTTAGTTTTAATAATAAAAATATTTTAAAATTTTAATGATTAAAAAATTAATAAAATTAATTAAGCCATTTATATTTAATTTGAAATTATATCATAATGTGTAAAACTGTATTATGATGCATTTTTTAACAAATTAGTAAGATTGATTTTTTACATGTATATTTTGTATTTATAATTTTTTTAGTTGTACGGAGTAGAAATAATTTTCTTAGATAAGTATTTATATTATAAAAAATAATTCAAAATGTATAAATATTTTTTAATGATTTATTTTTGTGTATAAAAAAATATTAGAATAATTTATGCTTCAACTAATAAATTAAAAAAATTTATGCACCACCATTCACTTATTAAGTTAATATGATATATTATTTATTCACAACTTTTTTATTGCTAAAAATTAATATACATTAAAATCAACTAATAAATTAAAAGAATTTATACACTAGTGTTGACTTATTCAATTAATATGATATATTATTTACTCGTAACATTTTTATTGCTAAAAGACAATATACATAATTTTTTTATTGCTAAAAACAATATACATTAAAATCTTATATGCTAATGTGACATATTTTCATTTTCTCATAACTGATATGAAAGTGATTCTAATAAATTATAGGAAAATAAATTAAAAATATGTGATAATAAGTTATAAATTGTTTTAAAGCCAATTTTAATTATATTAATTTAGAAATGTACATAGATAGGAAGTATCATATGGCTAATTTGTTATTAGGAAAACTAGGCTAACCACACATGACACACACACACACACACACACACACATGTGTGGGGGGGGGGGGGGGGGGGGGGGGGGGGCGGGGGATGGTCTCTTTATTATTTATAAACAAGGTATAATTAAATAACATATAAATTGTAAACACAAAATTTTCAAACTAAAATTGTGATTTTCCTTATTTCTCGTCGGAGTCTAGGCTAATGGGGTGATCTATATTGGAGGCAATGCCTTGCATTACATGCACTTCAACTCTCCAGATATCACAAATTTTTCAACATGATGGTAAGTCATGATATGGTTGAGAGGACCTCTCACACATTGCATATGTGTTTTTTTTGTTGTTATGGCATGCGGTGATAATTTTTACTCCAAGTGATTTTTTTTCCACACAATCTAATCTTATTTGGTGCCTTTTACTACACACAAAGTGGAGATGATTTATTAGGTTTTTCTTGTACCATCATCTAACTCGTGGTTTTGTTTTTTTTCAATCCCAATGGGTGGTTGTGTACATCAACACGAGGGTGTCAAGGAGACAAACATTGCCTTTATTATACTCATATTTACTCTTCTTGGCATTATTGTAGAGTTTTATAGGAATTGTGTTTGTGGCTTTTTGAAGTTTGTGGGTATAATGATAATGATTTACCCATTTTGTTAAGAATGGATTTACATGAGATTTGTTTTCTTTCTCTCCTTCATTTTCCCTTTATTTGTCATAAACCTCCATGCTTGCAAAAAGAGAGTTATCCCACAAGACCATAACAGTTGCGAGGGGTGAGCTTGAATCATTAGGTCAATGGTTTGCAACATTCGCACTATCATTTATTTTTTCTTTTGAAACAACTCAACATTTATAAATTGTGAAAATTGCTTCTCGCTTTGTGGAACCTAGCGCAATCGACACTAATATTCCATAGCAATGCCATCAATACCAATTTGATTATTTGCTAGGGAAGGCTTAACTTTTGTTATAAAACTATTAAGACTGTTAGCATTGCTTTTATTCCGAGTATTAAGCATCTTAAATAACTAAAATACCACATCATATGGGGTAAAATTACATGTAATGTTAATGTAATCATCAATGCCACAAACATTTATTAGTGTACATGTGATAGGATCATGTTTACAATTAAATCGCTACTTAAATCGAATCACAAAATTGATGCTTGCAAATGGATATTTTGTGATACTAGAGAATCATTGTTGATATTTGTTCTCATAATGCTATTTTTTTTTGTTTAAAATTAGCAACTAGCCCATATGACAATGTCGACGACATTGCCACCTCGTAGCTCTTGTTCAATAAAAATTTCCCAAATCCAATAATTTTATGTTGAAAATCAAAGTTCAACCCCATTGTTGGAAAATTCGCCCAAAGGCTTTTGGCCCATTTTAAAATGACCTGACTATCATAATTTTGAAAAATGAGTGGAAAGGATGGATTACCTCATTGCATAAAATTATTTTACAAAATAGGGCATTCTTTGAGTGCCCATTCTACAATGCTAAAATGGTTGTATCAACATAGAATTTGTTTTGTGGATTAATTTGAATTTAGAAAATAGTTATTTTAAGGTATTAAGCGTGTTAATAAATGTGATAAAGTGAAAAACAAATTTCACATAATCCAAGAATGTGTCATATAATCTTTGATACTGAACCAATATAAAATATTGAATGAATTATCAACATAGAGTTTGTTTTGTGGATTACTTTGAATTTAGAAAATAGTTATTTTAAGGTATTAAGCATGTTAATAAATGTGATAAAGTGAAAAACAAATTTCACATAATCCAAGAATGTGTCACATAATCTTTGATACTAAATCGATATAAAATATTGAATGAATGAAGGGTTTGAATCGTTGCATAGAGGAATTCATTATAACCTAAATGATGGTAAAGTGATGCATGGTAATTTATTTCAATTTGGGGTTTTGTGCTAACACCTTAGCAAAAACAATCTAATTTTTCATGGGTTTTTTTATTGTTTTTTTTAGGTTTTGGTCATATCTATTGCTTTTTGAAATTTCCTTAGATTCTTCCTTGGACATATTTTTTTATGTTTTATTTGGCCATTTATTGTATAAGTTTTATCAATTATGGGATCTTATATGGTGTTGGCTTGTTATGCATTTTAACATCAATCTCACATTTATTTGGTCTAATATAATGGACATGCATATCTTGTTGTAGACTATTGGCTTCCCTACTTTGAAATGTTTGTCTTTTAAATACTTACAAATCAAGGGCTTCTACATATTCTCCATCATTGAGTTGATTCTATGATAGTGAGGTTGACACAATGCAAGAATTGGTAGTGTCTGATATAAAGCTTCGACCAATCCTTTCTTATGGACATATTCCACAACTTGTTTCTTCCCAAAAACCCCAACGGAAATAGAATCAATGGAAAACATGTTCCTAACATGCCAAGTACAATCAAATAAAAGATAATATAAATAAAATATAGCAATACAATTGTTGTTATGAGTTTCAGTAAAATTATGTTAGATGTTTGTTTTAAAATGTTTTGTATAAGATGTGATTGTGATTCCACTATTTTCCTCTGTTCTCGTGCCCAACCTCAGGTAAGGAGATATTTGTTTGCAAACCATAGGCATGTCTAAGTATATTTCCAAAGACTTCAAAGTCAACTTCATCGCACGAGCTACCATCCCCCAAAAGACACATTATAGCCCACATACCTAAATATGGGATCATATATTGGGTTGGATTGTTATGCATTATAATATCAATCTTGTACTCATCGGGTCTAGTAGAATGGACATACATATGTTGTCGTATACCATTAGCCTCCCTACTTTAAAATGTTGTCTTTCAAATACTACAAATCAAGGACTAGTAGTTATTCCCCATTGTTGATCCAAGTATGTGATAGTCAGGTCAAGGCAATGCAATAATTGGTAGTGTCTAATATAGAGCGTTCACCAATTCTTTCTTATGGACATATTCCCACAATTTTTTTCTTCTAAAAAACCCAATGGAAATAGAATCAATGGAAAACATGTTCCTAACATGCCAATCACCAATCATATAAAAAAGATATATCAATACAATTGTTTTGAATAGTTTCAATAGAATGATGTTAGATGTTTGTTTAAAAGTGTATTGAATAAGATGTGACTATGATTCCATTGTAGTCTCCTCTATTCTCGATGCCCAACCCCAAGTATGTAAATATTCGTTCGCAAATCATAGGATTATCTAAACAAATTGCCCAAGAATTCAAAGTCAACTTCATCGTAGAAGACACCATCCCCAAAAAGACACACATTGTGGCCCACATACCTAACTTCCCTCGAACTTTTATGAACTTTTATTAAAAGAAATCAAGAAACATTTTAAGTGAACAATCATTCATTTATGAGCACATAACAAGGATTTTTCCTTCCACATACATCAAACATGTCATGATTTAAGGTGATTATTCTATATTCCTTTATATTCCTTATTACGTTTGACTCCTTTAGGATCAAAGTTATTTCTTATATATTTATTTTGTTTATATTTTCTACAATAAAAATTTACACAAATTACAATTGGTGGTGATTTCCCTAGTTTATCTTGTAAATGAGATTGATGTAAATCATTGTTCACTATTTTTCTCTACAGTCAAAAGGTCTCATTTCTATTGTATGCCCAAATAAGATTCCTATAAGCCCAAGTCTTTAAGCCCTTATGCCTTAAAGACTTATGAAATATATTACAACTACGAGTAACTAATACATTGATGTTTTGGATGTAGTATACCATCTTTTGACTATCTTTCATCTTTTCAATTTTCTTTGGATGTTGTATGTGTTGTTGTGTGGCCTTTTATGTAGTGTGTTTTTAGCTTTATGCCAAACATTTGTTCTTTTCTCATTGTGTTATCTCATGCATGTTTATGTTACTATCCTTTTGTTTAGCTTGCATAAAACCCTACAATAATTATTTATTAATGTTGTCAGGTGTGTATTATGTCATCATGATTACATGTTTGTAATACACTAAAAACCAAAGACAAGCAATTGCATTCAACCATATATAGTTATTGCAATATTCTTTGACACCATCAAGAAAAAAAATGCTATTTATGATTTTAGGATAACATAAAACATTGTAGAATATGATAAACATTGGTGATGTATAAAAATGTGCAATTATGGCATTAAAAACTTATTTCCATCCAAAAAGAAAGCTTGACTCATATTCTTTATCAAATTGTTTTATATGGTTTGGACAAACTTCATCCATAAGGATTTCAAATGTTGAAAAAAATTATAAATTAAAGTTGTTGAAATGTACATAGAACCATTAAGAATGTGATGGAATCAATGAAAGGAATTGTTGATAAGAACTTAGAAAGAGATTTATGATTATGTTGTCGCAAGGCATCCTTGTGGATGATGTGACCTTAGTTAAGGGCTCCATTAAGCTTATGCAATTCAAGGATATGAGGTGGAAGCCAAGCTACTACAATCATTGGAGTGAGGGAATTCTAAGGATAGCCTACATAGGATGGTTGGGCTAAATGAGGGAGGAGGGGCCAATTATGTTGACCATAAGGATTAATGTGTTCATTGGGACAAGCTTGAGAAGGACTAATGTGGCTATTGGGACAAGCTTGAGAAACAAGGTTGTACAAATGGTTTAAGCATTGGCTTTAAGGTTGGTTAGGGTGAACTATTAGGGTTGGTTATAATGAAGTGGTTGTAAGTGTTGGCATTAGACTTGGGTGTAAGGAGGTTAGTTTTAATTTGTTTCATTATTTACAAATTAAATAAGTTTCTTTAATTATTTATAAATTACATCACATATTTATTATGCATACTTAACCAAACCAAACTTTTTTTTCTTTTTTTAAATGTCAAGATTTTAATGCTTTAGTTACCATCTTCCAAATTTTAATGCTTTAGTTACCATCTTCCAAGGAATTGTAACCATTGGTATATAGACTACTCATATTGAGCATTATAACCATTGGTATATAGAGACTATACTCATACTGAGCATTAGTTACCATCTTCCAGATTTTAATGTTTTAGTTACCATCTTACAAGTCACTAACATCCACAGGCATTGTAACCATTGGTATATATAGAGGCTGTACTCATTTAGCAGTAATTGATGATAAAGTCACTAACAGGAGTAGGCATTGTAACCATTGGTATATATAGAGAAAATGCAATGTAACCATTAGTATATATAAAGACTGTACTCATTGAGCAGTGATTGATGGTAAAGTCACTAACAGCAGCAGATTGGTATATATAGAGACTGTTCTCTTTGAGCAATGATTGATGGTAACAATTAATATATCTTTACTCAATGTAACTTTAATGGTTACCTTAAAATCAATTTTGAAGAATTTCAAATATCAAGATTGATGTTTTAGTTACCATCTTCCAGATTTTAATGCTTTAGTTACCCTCTTACAAGTCACTAACAACAGCAGGCATTGTAACCATTGGTATGCATAGAGAGACTGTGAGACTGTGCTCACAATATTGAGCAGTGATTGATGGTGAGATTGAATATATCATTATTCAATGTATTGACGATGAGAGGGAATTATCCAACTCGTCTTCTCTGAAGAATAGCAGTCCCCACTTGACGATCTTCACCTTAATCTTACCATGGTGAGAGAGAGTAATAACCCAATAAACTTATCCTAACTTCAAATATTCAGTTTAAATCTTCTTGAATCAAGATTCAATACGACTCGCTTACCATTCCTAGAGAGAAAGCCCTCGAGCAGAACAGAAATATATTTACAAATAATGGCGCTACTCTGCTTCCCCATCTCTAACCAGACTTCGTATTGTCTATCTGAAGCTCTTTCTCAGTATTGATCTTTCACATCTTTGGCAGATTTTCTGACTGGAAATGATGCCCTCACTCAACGGATGTGCAACCTCCCATTTTTACTAGATGTGCATACCCCAATTCTATACTCGGCCTTGCTTCTGCTACAGAGAACAATGGTCTTACCTAAAAAAAATAGAAGAGCCACAAATCAATTAGTCAAACAATAAAATGATAATGTCAGGGGAAAGACAATTTACAGCAGAGAGAGAGATATTTCACATCTTTGGCGTCTTATCAGACTCAAAATGACTCTGTCACTTGACATATGTGTAGCCTTCCTCTTTTTACTGGATGTGCGCCCCCCCAAGTCTAAACGCGACCTCGTTTCTGTGGCAAAGAGCGATGGCCTTCCCTGAAATACAGAAGAGCCATAGATCAATTAGTCAAATAATCAAATTATAATGTCAGGAGAATGCAAAAGCAAAGCAAAGAGGGGTGGGTGTGAATACTTACATTATAAATGGCAAAGGATGTGATATCCTATAGAGCTTTCCTCTCGCGAGGGAAATGCAATGCAAATTCCACGGAGGAGGATGGAGAAATGTTCTCCTTATTGTTGTTATATTCTCCTTCTGTGAAAGAAAAAAAGCGGCCTGCAAACTGCAAATACGCCTCCATTTTAGATCTCAGCTGATAAAATAGAGAGGGTATATGCAGAGGCAGCGGTCGAATGGTAGAGAAGTTTGACATGTATTTGTAAGATTGGATTCTTTATGGGGCTGGGCGGATTTTCAAAATTTGAGATATGGTAAACCTGGAGGGAGATAGTTGTTCGCTTGAAATTTTTGAGGGAAAATTTAAATTTTGAAGATCAAACGAGAGGGAAATCTCTATAATTTTCATTTTAGTGAAGGAGGTAAGTTTAGAGACACTTTCTCTACGACCTGCTATTTACAAATGTTTGTCGATCTGTAATGAGGTGTTTGTTTCCCTCCACCTGTTCTAATGCCAAAGTGCATGAATCTGATTAGTATTTTGGATTCCACGCCCCTCTACGTACCAGGGAATAAAAGTAAGTACAGACTGCCATGTTGAGAATCCCACTGACCATTTTGTTCGTGATTTAAGTTAGAGTGGGGCCTACATTTAATTCAAGGATTCGCTGCCCTAATTTCTTATAGCCCTGCCCTTCCATCTTGGTGGCTGGGGCTTCAATTATTCAATTCCAGTTTAAAACAATTGCAAATGCCTAATGCCTAGTCAATTTGACCGGGAGAAAAATGCAAAACCCTAAATTTGAGTGGTAATTCTCATTATTTTTAAAAATGCAAAACCTTAAATTTGAGGGGTAATTCTCATTATTTTTTTTAAGAAGAAGAAAAAACACTTTTTTGATATTCCAAAGAGTCAAAAATAATATTTACAAATCAATGATAATGTGTATCATATTATGTCAATAATAAAACAGAAGATCTTGTAGCCAATACACATAGGGTGCAATAGAAACCCCAAACTAGCACAATAACCAGAAATCTCTCATTAAACCCTCCCACACAGTCCATAGGAAGCACAGAAGGAGCCCTAATGGCTTATCCAAAGGAAGCACATAGGGGGCAAAGAGAATTCTCCCCATGCTAAGGCACACTAAATGCCAAGAAAGTAGCTCAGCAAAAGGAGCTATGACAGTTTAAAACAAAGGATTTAAAATCAAAACTCAAATATTTCCTAAAATAAGATGAGTAAGCCACTCTCATACTGCATGTATGCTATAAGCATACCTTAAAAGAGCAGTAAGGTTCCACTTCCAATAGTCTCTCCTTCCAAGATCTCAATGAAGGATATTTTTCCCGTCTCAAGAGATAGTGCTTCCTTTGATAAAACATCAACACTCGTGTTGTGTTCCCTATAAATGTGTTGAAAGTTTATAGAGAGAAACGGGGTCTTCACCTCATAAATGTGATCACGCCAGTGTTCTAGGTCCACAACAGCTAGCCATGCCACAGAGTTTGCCCAGTTTTTGATGACCGGGGAGTCCCCAAAGACAGAGAGAGTGGGAAGGCCAATAGAAACCGCAAAAACCAATAGGGACCAAAGTGCCATCAATTCCGCACTTCTGTTGGTCCTAACACCGCAGCCCAAATTGACGTGAAAGTAATGTGAGGAATTGATATGAAGAGTAAAATCCGCACCCCCAATGTTAGATGTCGTGGCACCATCAAAGAACCTAGAAGGATAAGTGACTGAAAGACCTGATCCAATATCATGATGAGCAATTTTTTCGCCCACTAAAGGAAAAGCATTAACGAGATTCAAGATCCTGTGACAAATAGATCCAACCAGCGGTTCTTGATCTTCAAAAATGCAAAGATTACGAGTTTTCCAAATACTCCAAATAGGAAATTCTCATCATTTCCTACAAAAGCACAGGTATAGAAGGGCATGATCCTTGGAATGATAAAATTTTATGTTAACCTTCATGATTGAACATCATTTCCTAATCCCATCGGGTAGTTTTTAGACAAAAGAAAAATATGACAACACGTGGCAAGTCCCAATGAGAGGATCATATCAATGACAGTTGTCTGTCTTTCACTAAAAGGATCACTTCAATGTAAATAGTGTATTTCTCTCTTTTATTTGAAGTCACTTTTAAATTGTCCATCTACCCCAAAACTGGATCTGCAATTACAAACAGTAAAAAATTAAAATTATCATAGGATAAATATAGGAAAATCTATAATATATAAAAGCTAAGCCAAATCATCTTCATCTTCAACTTCAATGGAGGGTTCGACATTGCTCTTATTTCCCGACAAAGGCACGATCTATTGCAATATACTCTGTTGAATCTAGAAATGGGAGGGATTACATTGGGCGAGGTGCTTATTAGACTCGGTGGTTTGGCGCGGTATTTTTATATGGTCCTGGAACAAGAGGCTCTTAGATGGATTATTCCACCGGTTAAACAACTTGATCTAGTTATGGTTAAATGGATTA
Source organism: Pseudotsuga menziesii (assembly GCA_001517045.1). Classification (NCBI taxonomy): domain Eukaryota; kingdom Viridiplantae; phylum Streptophyta; class Pinopsida; order Pinales; family Pinaceae; genus Pseudotsuga; species Pseudotsuga menziesii. The sequence goes on along the minus strand of LPNX010278829.1, from coordinate 327,326 downwards.
AACTGTAGGTGATACTTGTATTGATTGATCTTATTGAATGAAGGTATAGTGGATGATAGCTGAATGAAAATCAAATGAATGTCAGATAACAGTTGAAGAGGTTATCTACATGCTAATTTTTCATAAGTTTGTGGAGCTAAATGTACCAATGGTGCCCAGACTTGTGTCATGTATGCAAAATGGAAAGGTAGATACTTGGCTGTCAAAAAATGAGGAATTGGAATCCATATATTCCCAGAGATGATTTATATGATCAAAGAACATATATCCACGATTCTAGGCCAAAGAGGCAAATTGAATATGGGTGACAGTCGCATGATAACTAAGATTCATAGACTAACCCTTAGACAAGTTTATGCTGCTACAATAATCAAATTGAAAAAGACGTGCAATGATGAGAACAAAACAAAGTGTGAACATGGTCAATCAACATGCTAAAACTCTCTTTGAAAGGCCAGTTATACATATTGTAGCAGATGGGACAACCACTTTGAAAAATGATGATTCACTCTAACATATCCCAGCTTGAGGAGACTACTCGCTATTTTAGGATATTGGCTTTTATACTCCTTGGAAGACCCACAAGTGCTACATGGAGGTTGCTTGTGGCATAATTAACTTAACCTACTTCCTATTTTGGCATATGATTGACTTAGCTAGCATCTATTATTGCAGTGCCCCAAGGTAAGTTTTGATCAAGGTAAGTTTTGATTTGGCACATGTGATTAGTTATAAGGGGATCTATATATCCATACTACATTGAGGAGGAGGGCACAATCATATCAACAATACAATGTGCTTTTGAGTAGTTGTTTTGGCATATCTAAAAGATAAAGGCATTGAAGAAGAAGAGCGCCTAGCTTGTCTAAGGGTCATATCATGGTGCATTTGCATAAGAGTGATATGGAAGGAGTGGTCAACGCCTTGCTTTAGTTATGTTTTTGAATGTTGCTAATGACACTGCTAACTTTCCATACTCTTACCTGTAGCAGTTTTAAGCCTACTGAAAAAGCAGTCATTAAGTTTTGTTTTGTATTATTGATTTGATCTCATGTCTATTAATCTTGGTGAAACACAAACTTGAGATCTGATCTATGGGCTCTTCTATAGCAGTATGAAAAGTGCATTATGGTGGAGAGATTCTTTTGATCATTAGAGACAAAGAGAAGTGGAGGGATCTCTCTAGTGTAAAGAAGTTAACCGTTGTATCTCCAGGAGTTTGAAGAATAAGTATACAACATGTTTGTAGTAAACATATTTTTATAGCTTTGTATGAAAGCATTATCATGAGCAGATTGGTGGTCTTTTAGAGTAATAGGAGTGATAGTAGGCGCAAAATACAATGGAATCATTGGGTATTTTTATCTCCAAGGATAGCATACACACCTGATGAAACAATTTTGGAAGATGTAAGTGATGATGCAAGGATGTATGAATGTGCCTACAAATAATAGCTGGCATCAAGTACCTTATACTTCAGCTACCAAAGTGACATCTACAACGATGTTGGGGTATCTATTGGAAGCTTCTATTTTGTCAATAATGGGTAGTTAAAGGATGTTGTGTTTGCTGCTAATGATCTGCCCAGATATTGAAAAGGTATTAAACCTTGTTTTCCATATCACTATTTCATTATTACAGTATTGCATTTGTATGATACAAACATAAGGCACTAAATAACACCCCTACCTAATGGGATTTAGCAAACAGTAGCAACCTACAGTGGAAACAGAGTTGTTGCAGCTAGATTTAGGTGTGAATCTGTTAGGTATTGATGTGGAATATTTGACAGTGAATTCAATCTTGTAACAGCTCCATCATATTGTACATGGAAGTATGTTTGGAAGCATTTGAATGGATAAGACCTGGGCATAAATCAAGATGTTTCAACAGTCATACACGACATTTTGTTGACCTAGTCTCTATTGCTCAGAATTTGGAAGATGTACAAAACTCTAGGGCTGAACACATATGGAAGCATATCAACATTTTCATGGCCTTTAGAGCAGCAAAACACTTCCATCTTGTGACCCTTTCCAAGCTTTTGAGAGCAGGTCTGAAGAGAAACCAATTTTGTGTTTTTAGGGCAACAATCTATGGTTTCCAGCAGCAATAATGACATATGAAGAACCAACATTCAAAATGGGATATTTTGAGTAGAGTTTCACCCAAATTTTTGGGCAGGATAGGGCTTCAATGACCATAATATACCAGCAATAAGAACAATTGTTATTTCCAAAATTTTATGACACATTCCAGTAACATATGGAACAACATGATTGAAAGGATTTTTGGCAAATTGTGACCAACGTGCATTGTAGCTTGTCATAAAATATGCCCCAAGACTGAAATGGTTATTTGAACTTTGACGTATTGGAAACCTTGTCTAACAAGAGTCAACCTCGTGTCATGGCAGCTTGAGATATATGCCATTGAATCTGTGATACCTCAGGTCCTCAATACAAGTGAATCATTTAAGAAGGAGTTAATTAGGAATGATAAACATATATAACATCTATCCTATGAGTAAGTTCACTTCTATACATTGGGGTTTTGATTTAATATGTGGCACCTTCATTGCATATTTTTAGGAACTTGGAAGTAACTTGGCACACTTTGAAGACATTTGATTGGATGCGATGGAAATTTGAGATAGACATTTGATTGGATGAGAATGGCACTTGATATCCCAATGATTAAAATGACCCAGTTTCTTACATTTTCCCCATAGGATTATATTATCCCTGATGTGCTTAATCCACTTCAAATTTAGTTGGTTGAATTAATTTTCACGGTACATATGGATATGGTTTACATTCATTTAACTTTGTTTGCTTCAATGAGTGATGGTAGCAGACCTATTTTAATTTCTTGGCCTATGATCCTAGAATTCCCTCAAGGTTAACTCTCTAATGTATATGTTTGAATATTAATGTACTCATGGATGATTTTGTATGCATGGTTATGTTTTTTTATGGACTCAACAGGAGGGTTGCATTGTGTTCAAATTCTATTTGTGAATGTAACTTAAAAATAAAGAAAAAGAATTACAAGTTAGTGTCAGGTGGAATAACTCCCGAATTCTTATTATTTCTCCATAGAATGCCTTTATTTATACATCTATAATGAATCTTGGGATCACACATCTGGGAGTCTCTTCATATTCCTAATATTTACAATAACGTATAATCCCGACGGATTATATTCCAACAATCCCCCCCTTAATCCGAAGGGGTGTTAGTAAGTCCAAGCATGTTTCTGAATCTTTCAAACTTTTCTCATCCAAGCGCTTTGGTGAAGATGTCTGTAACTTGATCATTTGTAGAACAATGTCGAAGATGGACTGTCTTGGCCTCTACATGATGTCGAATCAAATGATACTTTGTGTTTATTTGTTTGGTTCGATCATGGAATCTAGGATTCTTAGCCAGCTTGATTGCAGAAGTATTGTCGATCAATAATGGAGTGGAGTTCTCTTGTTTTTCTTGCAAATCTTCAAGTATCTTCCTGAGCCATACTATTTCTTTCATTGCTTCAGCTGCAGCCACATATTCTGCTTCTGTTGTTGAATCTGTCGGAACTGACTATTTGCGTGATCTCCATGAGACAGCTGCTGATCCAAGACTCATAGTGTGTCCAGAAGTTGATACTCCTATCTCCTTATCACCATCAAAATCTGATTCTGAGTACCCAATAAGTTTGAAGTCATCCACCTTAGAGTACTTGAGTCCAACATCTTGAGTCCCCTTCAAGTATCTTAGAACTCTTTTTGCAGCTGACCAGTGTCCTTCACAAGGTTTATGCATGAACCTTGAAAGTATGCCAACAACATAAGAAATATATGGTCTAGTTGTTGTAAGGTAGATAAGTCTTCCTACAAGTTGTCAATACTTGGTCACATCTTCAAATTATTTTCTTTCGCTTGATGTGAGCTTCATTTTATGTTCCATTGGAGTAGAGATAGGGTTGCATTCTGTCATGCAAAATTTGTCTAGTAGTTCTCCAACATATTTTTTCTGAGATAGGAATATGTACTTAGGATGTTGAGTGACTTCAATTCCTAAGTAATAGTGGAGATGTCCCAATCTGTCATTTCAAAGATATTTTTCAAATATTTCTTTATGGATGCTATATAGCTCTCATTATTCCCTGTCATCAAAAGATCATCTACGTACACCACAAGATACACAACAGATCTTCCAACTTTCTTTATAAACAGTGTTGCATCATCAAGATCAAAATGTTCGAAATTTAACTTCAAAAGATGCTCGGTTAATTTTTCATACCATGCGCGAGGCGCTTGTTTTAGGCAATATAAGGATTTGACACGCTTGCATACCTTTTGTTATTTTCCTTTCACAACAAAGCCTTCTGGCTGAGACATGAAGACATTCTCTTTCAAGTCTCCATTCAAGAAAGCAGTGTTTACATCCATCTGATGAACTTTCCACCCATTCTGAGCAACTAAAGAGAGTAAGGTACAGATGGTAGCCCATTTTGCTGTAGGAGAAAATGTTTCTTCATAGTCAATTCCTTCCTTCTATGCATAGCCTTTTGCTACAAGCCTTGCTTTGTGCTTGTCAAGTGAGCCATCTGATCTGTATTTGTTCTTGTACACCCACTTGCAGCCAATTGGTTTGGTTCCAACTAGAGGGTTAACCAGCTTCCAATTTCCATTCTTCATGAGTGCATCATACTCATTCTGCATAGCTTCTTTCCACTCAACACGAGTAGAAGCTTCTTCAAAGGAAGTTGGTTCAAAGTTAGCAAATAAATTAAATTCACAATCAAATGATACATCCATGTCATCACCTAAATTATCTGCTTCTCCTCCATCTTCATGTCTTTTTGAACTTCTCGTTCCTGTCTTTCCAACTTCATCCGGATGGACACTTTCAAGTGTCTTTGTGGCCCATTTAGGAATCTTTCGTGATGGTCCTGGTTGATCATCTAGTGGTGCTTCATTTCCTTCAAGGTTCAGTCAT